>VWYK01045889.1:0-82863 GCA_013399775.1 Semnornis frantzii | reverse complement strand
TTGTCAATAGTCCCTCCTCAGCCTTCCTGTAGGCCCCCTTCAGATGCTGGAAGGCTACTGTAAGGTGTCTTTGAAGCCTTCTCTTCTCCAGGCTGCAGAGCCCCAACTCTCTGAGCCTGTCCTCATAGCAGAGCTGCTGCAGCCCTCTCAGCATCTTCATCTGATCATGCTGCATCTGAGGTGCATGGGATGAACTGTTGGTGCCCAGCAGCCAGCTCAGCTGCATTGCTTGCATTTGCCTTGTTTCTAAACTCAGCTGGTGGAGTTGGTTGGTGGTTTTCCAAAACCAACCAAAAGTAATGAAGTGGCAGTTACTTAAGTGCTGCTGAGAAGCTCCTTGGGTCCATTCTTGGGGACTGTGTTTGTCAAGTGTGTGTTCTGTCTACTTAAGGCTAACTCACATGTTTAGGCAAGACGTGCTGGTTGAAGGTAGATTTCCAATTCAGATTGCAATCTAGCTCTGGATGAGCTCAGTGTACTCAGAGTAACTTCAGATTTTCAGGGTAAACAAGCACTTAATTGAGTGAAACCCATGAGCCCTGCATGTGTCCCCATTGCTTCTTTCTGCTGAAGGAATTGCTTTGTCCTCCTTCTGAGGGGAGGAGCTCTACATTTTTGCCTGGCTTCAACTTTCCAGCAGGTGAAAAAATTGAAGTTATTCCTAATTGTTTCTCTTAAACCAAGCAAAGAAACTTCTGCTGGATTTTGTGCTGAGCTGTTTAGGTGAACTGCTTTGCCTTGTGAGCTGAAGGTGCAGTTACAGATAATCTTAAGAGACACATACAAGAGGCATAGCCAAAATCCTCTGAGAGCTGGCAGCCTTTGCAGGGTGTGGTGAGGACTGTCTTTTATGTGTGGTGCTTAAGGCCAGGGTGCGACCTCAAAGAAAACCTTCTGATTTGGTTGTAAAATATCTTTCTGGAGGATGGCAGTGGGTGGAGTGAACTGCTGCATCACGTTCTTGTGTCTGACCTGTTTAATAATGTGATTATTAAGGGGTTTTTAATGTGCAGAAAGACCATAGGAGAAAAATGTTGCAAGGACAGAGGCAGACTGATGAAAAAAAGTCACCATTAAAATGATCAGGCTGAAGTAAAACAATTAGATTTGACGTGGAAAGCTTGTACTTGAAAGACTCAAGCCTACATAGGAAGAGCAGCTCAGGAGGAGATGAAATTGACCTTATGTTTGCTTTGAAAGCGGAGTTTTAATGTTTACTCTTTGCTGATGCAAAATCTCAGAGTACTTCGTTGTCATTTATGGGACTGAGTCATCCTTGTGAGCATGTTTCAGATTTGGTGCATGTCTTTGCTGGAAACTTTGTTGGAGGTGTAACTCCATTTTTGAAATGCTAATGCTGCTGTCTGGAGAAAGCCAGGACAGTGATGCAACTAGAGGATATATCATCAAAACTCAGTTTTGTTACCCTTCAGTTTGTAAGGATGGCTTTGCTACTCTGCTATGAAGGTTTGCTAGTGTGGCAATATTGGCTAAGCTTGTGTAGACTGGCCCCTAGGGTTAATGTGGGGCAAAATCATCCATTTGGAAAGACATATCCTTTCAAGAAGATGAAGTGTTTCTCCCTCTTGCCTCCTGCAGCGTGGTTCCCGACACCCTGCTACAGCTGTGTAAGTAGGTCGGCAAGCTGCCTTGTTTGCAGCGCAATGACAGGAGGGCAGGTAGAAGCTCTGTCTCACATCAAACCCAAAGTGTCTGTCTCTTGTTTCCCAAAACAGTGTTTGTTGTTCGCTGTAAATGTAATAAACCTGCTTGAGGTGGATGTGGTCTCCAGCATTCTCCTGTACAAAGGTGCAATCTTTGCAGGCAGATGCTTTCTTTTTCTGTTGGGGTACCAGTACACCAGCGCTCTAAGGATGAAAGCATTCCAAAAGTTGCACTGTTGTTCTCTGTTTAACTTATGTCACTATTGTAGAAACGTCTTTTCACAACAGTTTACTAATAAGACTGAGGTTTTGAAGATCAAGCTCTCCCCACACAGTGATGTCAGACTCAGGAAGGCAGTTATCAGTAGTGGCTGAATTCTTTGGTTTGATTTTAATTTCATTTGTTGTCTTGTTTGGTTGGGTTTTTAAGAACTACAGTCCCCCTGCCTGTAAACTATCAACTGTAAGAAAAAGTTTTCAAACACATGGACCCTTCCTCCATCTGCTTCTCATGCATATTGACAGTCTCACAGCAGTGCTCGTAGAGGGACCTGGCTCTAGGGTTGGAAGCGTGACTGTGTTTTGCTTTGTATTCCTCTTAAAATGAAAGGTGAGTTGGAAGAAGCGTTTTAATTTTAACAAGAACCGTGGACAGCCTTGAATTTACTCATTGGATTTGGTTGTGGGGAGTTTTTTTGTTGATATTTTTTTTTTCTTAGTTTAATTATTTCAGTCTGCTCTATGCCATGAGATGTGACTTGTATTCCCTAGCAGTTTCAACCTTGGTTCTTAAGCCCCTGGTTTCATATTAGTGATTTACTTTGCTTATATTGTTGTTTACGTACACAGAAGAGGTATTGGAAATTTTCTTCCTCATTCTGCCTTATGGAGTGTCATCTGAGATGACTCATTAGGATTGTATACCTTAAGTGATGTGGAAGAGCAGATTCTAAATTTGTCACACAAGCACACAACACCAAAACACAGAGTAAACCCAATTGTCCTTGTGCCACTTGCTGAAGGTGTAGTTTGTGCCAAGCAGTTTTCCTAACCAGATAGAGGAGGCTGTAAATAGATGTTACACATTTGTAGAGCACTATGTTACTGGGAGCAATTTCAACTTAACTGTGATGATCTTCTTAAATTAAAGAATGGAAAACATTTTTTAAAGACATAATAGGGTCAAATTTCAATTACTTAGGGAAAATAGGATGAAGTTGCCTTGTTTTGTTTCCCCCAGCTCTGTGTGTGCCTCCGTTGTGTTCTGCTCCCAGCTAATGGCTTTTCTGGTTGGCTGGGGGAGTTTTATTTCCTTCTAGATCTTGATGTTCTGGTCTTTCATCTGAATTACAGAAGACTGAGGCAGTCTTTTTTGCTGTGGTTTGGCAGCTCGGAGTGCTTTTAAAGTAATTAGAAATGTTACTTGGAGTAGGAAGCTCTCACATGCATGTGTTAGAAGGAGCTGTGCTGCAGCTGGGAACATGTCTGCACCTTGGGTTGCTATTGCTACTTGCAGCTTTGTGCACACAAATCACAGACTGGATAAATCACCATGAGGAGCATAGTGGAAAGCAAGCATCCTCCTTCTTTCAGTACTGACAGACTGGAGATCCTGTGCTTAAACATAGCTGGAAACTCATTTTGTAAAGTGAAAAAGCAGGGTTAGATGTTTCATAGGTGATGTCCACTCTTTCTGAACTGGGAACTAACATGTTTTGAAACTTCCTTGGTCTCTTGCATGTGTTGTGACAAGGATGCCCAGAGCTTGGTTTGCCAGCGAGGCGTGGGTGCAGGTAACAGCTGATGCTGAGTGATGCAAGAGGAGGCATGGCTCCTTACTCTCCACTTACGTACCTCCTACTTCTTTCTCCTTCAGCTTGCTTTCCACATTACACTCACAGTTTTCTAGCTTAAAATTTCCAGCCTGAAACCTGTTTATAATATGTCCTTGGATAACTCTTTTCCTCCTTTCTTCCCAGCAGCCTGTAGCTGTCCTGTGGTGCTTGATGTAAGTGACGAGTACCTCCAGCTGCTATGTCTGAATGTTTCTCCTGTCATAACTCAGAAATCTTGGTACCAAAATTAAAAAATCAGTACTTTATTAACTAATGAATAAAATTTGTCTGACAGGTGGGTAACTGCTGCTTCTCAGGACAGGTGATAGGAGCAAAGCTTAATGTGAACTGGGATGCAGTTGCATAAGGTGAATGCTCACCTGCATGCAAGCATCTGTAACTTTGAAATCTATGGATTTGTTCTCAAGGTTATTTTTCTGCTTTGAGTTTGTGTTTTGGGCTTGCATCAGTGGCTGGTTTGTTTCCTTTCAGGTTAAAAAGTGTTGATGCCTGAAAAAGTACACAGTAATTAGAGCATCTAGGCTGATAAGACCCAAACTCTCTGAACAACACTTGTTACCAGGAGGAGTCAGTGTAAAGTCCATGCAATGAGGTGATTTAGCTTGGGTGTGTACAGGTGATGCTAAGATGAAAGTTGGTGATAAATAACTCTAGTCCTTTCCCCAAATCTCCCCATTAGTGCTGGCATGCAGCATGTTTGTTATGTGCCTTACATCTGTTTTTAAACCACACAGTGGGTTGACCTACCCAGGTTCTGTGTGGATACTGCTGTGCATTTGACCTTAACAGCTACTCGCAGGTCTGAGATCCAGATACTTTCTGACCATCTCTTTTCTGGTGAGGGAAACCAGACTACAAACCTCAAAACATTTTATGTTAAATTAAAACACAGTTTCATTCCTCAAAACAAACTGCAGCTTTCATTACAACCCAGAAATCCCCAAACTTGAGTGTGGCAGCTTAATGAAAATTTGAGGTGGTTTGGATGGATGTGAAAATGTGGTACAGAAAGAAGCTTTGGCACTGTATTAGAGCTGGAAACATGTTACTCTGTGTGTGTGTGTGCTTTCATTCATCTGGAGCTTGTAGGCATGGAAAATACACATTCCAAATGGGCAAGGGTGACAGGAGTTGAGCTACATGTTGTACAGTATTGCTTGGGCTGTGTTTGGGGTAGGAGTTTCCAGCTGACGGATTTCAAATCAAGGTCTGCTGTTGCAGCATGTGCGTTGTTAGGAGTCATGGACACCGTGTAGAGAGCAGGCTTCATTTTCTCATCTCCTTCCAACTGTTAGGAAATAAACTATTTCCTAATCCATATTTTCATTTGTATCATAACTTGGGCTAGGTGCTGTACACACACAGGATGAAGCGGCCTACCTTCAGACCTCATGCACATCGGGGCAGTGTTTTCTCCCAGGGTGCTCTGCTCTCTGACAGCAGAGAAAAGTAATACAAAAACAAGGCCACAAATACTAATAACTTCAGGACTAAAATTACCATCTTTAGTCACACTCAAAAATAGCTCCTTACAGACTAAGGTTTTATTTGACATGAGCTATATCTTGTGAGCAACGAACATATTCTGAGGTGAGTGAAGCAGAATCTGCCCTTAGCCAAGTCCTATTTATGTACTTAGGGTGAGTCTGGATAGCAGAAGGCTATGACCAACTGGACACTTCCAGCTTAGCAAAGCCACAACTTCCCATGTTAGGACATGAATTCTGTCTAAGAATATACTTACATATAAAAATGTTATTAAGACCTTCGTTCTAATGTGCTGTGGTGTAGATCTCTCTCTATATATATATATGCAGTGGTAGTGACACATTTTCTGGCCTTTATATAATGTATTCTTTACTACCTAAAAAGTGGGGGAGAAACTGTTCAAAATAATCTTTGATTAGCTTTTGTGGCTGCTTTCACTGGACAAGTGGACACTGCTGCCTTTAGAACACTTAAAAGTGTCTTTCCTGGAAACAATGTTAGCACTAACAGATGATGGAAGGCAAAGCTGTCTGCTGAATTACCGTCGTTATTATTTCCTCATCTTTTCCTCCAGTCCTTCTCCATTCTGTTCAAAGGCAGATCAGACTGTTCCTGGTATTTTTTAAAGAAATTGCTCCTAAGTGAAGCGTCCACTGATGCAGATGAATATTTAAAGCTCGACTGAGCAACACATGGGCTGTTTCCTTCAGCTGTGAGCACACAGCCAGGCATAGCATTAGGCTGATAACATCATAAACTACACGAAATGGCAATGCAATCCAAATATTTTGCTGCCAGTGTATATTCAGATCACATCTGCTCACTGTAATTATTTTTTTTTCTTGCTACAGTGTTTTTTCTTTTGTTTTGGGTCATTTTCCACCTTTATCAATGCAAATCCATGTGTTTCATCTGTCAGCAGAGCTGCTGTTCTGTTTGAAGTTTTGATGGAAGTTTTTGAATGCTGGTGATGAGTGAGCTGGGAAAAAAAATTACTTTGGCTCTTTGATGCCATGGGTAGTTTGCAAGGCTAAGGTATTTGTTCAGTTTGGAAATGTGATGAATGATGTTAGCAACCATACATATACATCCTTTCTCATGCTAATTCCAGAGGCAATTTCCACATCATACAGTAAGGTTTTAACATCTCTGTTGTTGCCGAAGTGATCCACAGCTACTCTTCGTTTCTTTAAATAAATGAGAGGAAGCAATGTCCAGGTGGTGATTTTTTTTTTTGTTTGTCTCTTCTTTTCTTCTCTCTTAGAACAAAGCTGAATTATAATCCTCCAAAAGATGATGGTTCAACATACAAGATTGAACTTGAAGGGATATCTGTTGATATCATGAAAGAGATTCTAGATTACATCTTCAGTGGGCAGGTATGGTATTTAAAAAACCCAAAAAACCAAAACACCAAAACCTAGATGGAAATTGATCTGTTTGGCAAATAACCTGGCTGACCTGAAAGATAAACCTATCAGGGTTTAAAGCTTTGTGATAAAGTGTCTGCAAAGAGATGTGTCACCCTGGGACTGTGCACGTGAAGCAGAGTCAGTAGGCTCTGCTCTTCTCATGCCATGGATGAGGACTCAAAAAGAGTCAATGTCAAATGCTTCTATTAACATTTGTGGCTACCTTCAATAACCTGCTTTAAAACATGCAGTCTTGGAAGCCGTAAAAGGGAACTGGTTTGATAGCAATAGAGATTGAGGACCCATCCCTGAACATTTCAGTAAGGAGGGATGCCTGCTACACTGTGCCTCAAGCCCCCTTTCCAGCTTGTTGCTGACAGCTTGCCCCTCCAGGTCTTTGTGCTGCTGGCCTTAGCAGGAATCACTCTATGTCTGGTTTATTCAGAATCAGACTGAGCTTGCTGGATGAATTTTACTTTCAGGAGAAAAAGAAGAGGCAGATATGGCTTAAAATTCTCTGGACATGCATTTAAAGATGTTATTTATCACAGCAAAATTCATTTTAAAATCCCAGATGAGATGAGCTACTTTATGGTTACCTCAGATGCAAAATTCTGCTCGACACCTTCTGTCAAGCAGATGCCTTTCCAACTCTGTGTTAATTTATGAACATGTAGTAGTCATATTATAGTTTGGTAACTTTTAGACTGGCATTAATACTCCATTTTTCAGCTACTGAGAGTGAGTGTAATGTCGTGAAACAAATGAGTGATAGTAGCTATAACTTCTAAATTAATTCTTGCAGATCAGGCTAAATGAAGAAACTATCCAAGATGTGGTACAAGCAGCTGATCTCCTGCTGCTTACAGACTTAAAAACTCTCTGCTGTGAGTTTTTAGAAGGTTGCATAGCTGCTGAGAACTGTATTGGTATTCGGGACTTTGCACTACACTATTGTTTGCATCATGTTCACTACCTTGCCTCAGAGTATCTGGAAACTCACTTTCGAGATGTCAGCAGCACAGAGGAATTCTTGGAACTGACTCCTCAAAAACTGAAAGAAGTGCTGTCGATGGAAAAGCTCAATGTTGGAAATGAAAGATATGTCTTCGAAGCGGTGATTAGGTGGATTTCTCATGATTCGGAGTCCAGAAAGGTCAGGACATCCAAATGTTTATATTTTTGAATGGGATCCAAATCACTGTGTTTGTTCTAATTGGTGGGAACTTAAAATAGCTATGTTTCTGTCAGGGCTGATCTTGCATTCATAGGATTAGTTGAATTTTGCATCAAATGCAGGCAGCAGGATTGCAGTAGAAGGGTGAAAACCGTGTTAATGTATCATGGAATGGCTTAGGTTGGAAGGGATCTTAGAGATGATCTACTCCAGCCTCCCTGCTGCGGGCAGGGATGCCTCTCAGCTAGACTTGGCTGCTCAAGGCCTCACCATCCTGACCTTAAACGCCCTCAGTGAGGAGACATCCACAACCTCCCTGGGCAGTCTATTACAGAGTCTCACCGCCCTTGTGCTGATGAACTTCTTCCCAAGATCCAGTCTGAACCTACTCTCCCTTAGCTCATCTACTCTCTTTATTTAATAGGCATTAAGGAAAGAATGTACCTTTTTGGCACTTGATACAATCTTATTGTTGTTGAGAGAAAACAATTAGCACATCTAGTGAAACAGTGAAGACTTGATGCATTTGCTTAGAAACCTTGTGCTGTAGATTTTGTGACAGCTGCCAAATACCAACAATACTCTTTCTACATGTTTAATGAATCCAGAAGCATCTGGATGTACAAGTGCCCTAGTGCTGTTGTGTCAAGTCTGGGGGATTTTCTGGCATTTCTCTCTCTCTGTAGGTTCACATGAAAGATGTCATGTCAGCAGTGTGGGTGTCGGGCTTAGACGCTGGGTATTTACGTGAGCAGATGATGAGCGAACCGCTGGTACGGGAGATTGTCAAAGAATGCAACAATATTCCCCTCACACCACCCCAGCAGGGAGAGGCAATGCTGGCCTCCTTCAAGCCCCGGGGCTACTCAGAGTGTATAGTGACTGTTGGTGGTGAAGAACGAGTGTAAGTATGAAGTGACATCACAGGTCATCACGGCCGATAAAAACACAAGTCTCAAAGCGTTGACGGCACGCCTGAAAGCACAGCGTGGAGAGAATGTGTGCACCCAGTGGGCTTGTTACTCTGTCAGCTGAGTTTTGTTTTTCAGCTGGTCAGACACACCTGAAATACCTGTCAGAGTGACTCAGCAATATTTTGTGACAATTTCAACTCGTAGTAGATTGAGGGTGGGACATGTTGTTTGTTCAGTAAGCGTTGGATGGTTGGTTTGCTTTGTCTCCACCTTCGCTCAGAATAGGTTCAGAACATAAGAGAAACAGTTTCCTGATGCTTTTCAGACCATTTATAATTAAACTTAAAAATAATACAAACTGTCTTGTTTGTAATTGCTCTGATTCCAAAAAAGGTCACCGTTGGTGCATCTAAAATCCAGGTGAAAATTGCTGTTGCACACAAAAATATTTTTGTTTTTTTGAGTACTGCCTGCAGCAGAGGCGTGGGGGTTGTCCTAGTTAAATACATTTAACACTTAGATGTTTCCTCTTTGTAGAAGTGAATAAAATACTCAGATAACATTTTTCAAATCAGTTTGTGGATTGCTTTACTCAGTCATTACTAACACTTCCTATCAGTTCTTTTTGATTGGTTCAAAGTTCCTTCTTCAAAAATACTACAGGCATACACAGCACAAATGGAGTGCATCTGCCCCTTATGGCTCCAGCCTATACACAACTCAGTCCGCACACATTTGGTTTGGGGGTCTTCTGACCAGAGAAATACCAGGCCTTATGTGAATATGTGTTAAAACCTGAACAAGGAAGCTTTGGACATAAGTTGTTGGCAGTGAACTCGTAAAACTCTTGTCTTGTCTTTTCTGTTTTCGTTTGTTCCTTCCCCACCCTGTGTTCAGATCACGGAAGCCAACCTCAGTGATGCGGTGTATGTGTCCTCTTTATGATCCCAATAGACAGCTCTGGATTGAACTTGCTCCTATGAGTATTCCAAGGATCAATCATGGAGTATTGTCAGCAGGTAAAGGGGAACTTTTTATTTATAAAGTCAACATTAAAAAAAAATACTTAACCAGTGCCTCAAAATCTGAGATACAGCTTGTAGTAATATCTTTTTTCCTTTGAGATTGAGTGCACTGGGCTTATTTCTTGCTTCCCCTTTGTCTGCCCAAAACATTACTTGATTCTGTGAAAATCCCTCTCATCTGAGTGTCTTAAAGTCACTGTTCCTGCAACTTTTTGTGGGAATCTGCTACATCTGTCTCTCCAGGAGTATTTCATGTTTTAAGTAAATTCTGATTGCTGCATCACTGAATATGTTGAAGAGTATCTGCAGGGGTAGACTCGATTCCAGGTAGAAGAATGTGCTTTACCTTCTCCAGGCCAGAGTTTGACCTGTGGCTGGTCTGAATCTGTTAGCAGATTCCAGGATACAACTCACCAGTCACACTGTCTTGCTCAACTGGTCTGAATCCTCTTTTTAAGATCCTGTTAATGTTTTTGTTTTACAGAAGGATTTTTATTTGTGCTTGGTGGTCAAGATGAAAACAAGGGAACACTAAACTCTGGAGAGAAATACGATCCAGATACCAATTCCTGGAGTTCCTTACCACCAATGAATGAGGCAAGATGGGCTTTAACTTTTCACTGTGGCAAAATACTACTTTTCTTCTGCAAAATTTTATTCTGGGCCTCCAGTCACTCGCATCTTAAACATTTAAATCATGCTAGACTGACTTCTTTTTGTGTGCTGTTGTTACACTTGTGGTCTGATACTGACTGCTGGAGCTGGAAAAACCAGCCAGGGAAGAGCTAGTTGTAAAGATGAGCTACAGAGAGAGCTTCAGGAATCTTATAATAAATCAGTCTTACAACATAATTAATATTTACTTTGTAAATGGACAAAGGGATTGGACTATGCAGAAAAGTTGGGCATGGCCAACACAGAGCTTGGCTGCCGCAGACATATGTAGGTCTGGTTCACCTTAAATCTTTCCTTACTCATATTTGCATTCCATCAAAAAGTAACAGTTTGTTTGTAAACATACATGATTAATACACCTCTGCTACCTTCTGAAATCAGCACAGGGTGTTCATGAAAAAGATGTCGGTTGCCACAGGATGTTCCTCATTACATTGTCTGGTTGGCAAAGGCCTGTAGCTTTGGCCCTGTTTGTAGTTATGATGTGTTAATTTTCCTGCTTGCTATGAGTAAGACCTGATGATACATTATGTTTTTTACTGCCTGTGAGGCAGAGAGTAGCTGTTCTCCTACACACAAAATAGAAGAGCTGCCTTTTTGCAGGGAATAGGCTGGGTTTTGTGCTGTGGAACCCTGAAAACAGCAGCTTCATCATGGAGATCACTGCTGTGCAAGCTGAAAGATGACCAAGCTTTCTTAGATTTCTGTATGGTCTATTTGGCTTTTCCTGCCTTTAAAAAAAAATTATTGTAATACCCTTTGTTTTGTTTAGTTTGACTAAATTGATAATTTCATTCTAGAGTTTAGGACTCCCCCATGTAAAAACCCAAACAAAACCCAGGCACAATACCAAAAGCACCTCGCAGACAGATGTACTGAAAAAGAAGATTGGGGTGGTTTATTCACAGTTATGTTTTAGTGGTGACTTTATTGATGTTCCCTAGGCACGACACAACTTTGGTGTGGTGGAGATTGATGGAATTCTGTATATTCTGGGAGGTGAGGATGGTGAAAGGGAGCTCATCTCTATGGAGAGCTATGATATTTATAGCCGGACCTGGACCAAGCAGCCCGACTTGACCATGGTTAGAAAGGTAAGAACTATCTCATGTGTTAGCACATTACTTACTGTAAATAGCTAATGCCATACATATATAAATCTTAGTCCAAAATTAACTGAGCTAGAGCAGCTTCTTTATATACCATCACAAAACTGTGACTGGGACTTGTTATGCACAGCATTGCTTGACATGGGTACAGACAAGCCAAATAGATCAGTGTGTGTGTGTGTGTTTAGTTAGGTTTAATCTCTTGATACTCTGCATTCCTGTGTTATTTTAGATGTGCTTTTTCTTTTTCCACAAGATTGGCTGCTATGCAGCTATGAAGAAGAAAATCTATGCAATGGGAGGAGGCTCCTATGGAAAACTCTTTGAGTCTGTTGAGTGTTATGACCCAAGGACTCAGCAATGGACAGCAATCTGTCCTCTGAAAGAGAGAAGGTGAGTGAAAATGGAAGAGAGGAGCCAGGTTGCTGTGTGCAGCCTTTGTTAGCACTTTGTCCTTCCCTGATGAATCCCTGAAGATGGCTGTCAGAGGCCCTATGACTTTGACCTTGTCTTTCTGAGTCATGGTGGCCTGAAGCCACCATAATCATCCAAGCAACGACTATGAATTTGGTAGAAGTACACTCCCTAGATCAGTGTGTATACTGCAAAATGAAAACTGCAAATTGTAGCTCAATTGGAACTTTTGACCAGAGATAAATACTTTGTTGTTTTGTTCTTTTACCTAGTCTGAATTAAGTGCTTAGAATTCATGTTGGTGACTCATCTCATCTGGTTGAACATAAATGGGGGGTGTGTGTATACTGAAAAACAAAAGGTGTAAGGAAAAGGAGAGTTGAGAAGGCTGTGTGAAATGGTTTTCATATGTTGCTTTCTTTTTCTTTCTGTCTTTTTTCTTACTTGGATTTTCAGATTTGGGGCAGTGGCCTGTGGAGTTGCCTCTGAGCTTTATGTGTTTGGTGGGGTGAGGAGTCGAGATGACAGTCAAGCCAGTGAGATGGTGACGTGCAAATCTGAATTCTATCACGATGAGTTTAAAAGGTAACTATCTGCAGCTGTAAACACAACATATGTGCCTTACACCCTTACTGGCTGCTCCCTCCCACTTGCTCCAGCACTTCAGAGCATAGCAGATCTGTGCTGTGCATCTCTCTTGCTCATTCAGTCTTTTACAATCACGCAAAGAAACATTCAGGTTGGAAAAGACCCTCAGGACCACCAAGTCCAACCAATAATTACAGTAAGGCTGTTTCAGAGGTCTGTTAGCTGACAAGTGACTTGTCAGATTCCATTGAGACACAAAACCTAAAGTCCATGTCAGTCTTGGGTACCCCTGAACAGGAGCAACACTTTGATCACACAGGTGGTTTGCCTGGCACTTCTCCTGCATCCTGCAGTTTCCCCAAGGGCAGGATACTACTCATGCCCTAGGCTCTACTCATGCCCTAGGCTCCTCATGAGTGCTCATGGAGGAGTGTATGTAAGAGGGATACTTCTCCAAGATCCAGTCCTATCTCCAAGGATTTGCATCTTAGGGGAATCCTAATCTAGAGTTAAGAAATTTTCTGCATTTTTGTTTCAAGCATTTCTAGCTGATTGCCTTTTGAACCCATTTTGGCTTAATCTTTCAAGGTCCCTTCCAGCCCCTGACATTCTACGATTCTATAATTTTAGCACAGAAAGTCACTTTGGCTGCTATACAATCCACAGACACCTTGATGACCTCTGCATGGCTAATCTCCTTTTGTTTGTTTTGAATTTGCTTCTGATGACTTCATTTATTATCTCTTGGCTCCCATGTTGTAATCCACCTTACTACATACAGTAACTGTTCAAAATACTACCTCAGGCAGAATTTTGTGTCTAGTCGCTTTGCCCTCTGGTCATAACTGACAAGATTTGGTTCCTCCTGTGTTTTGCTTTTTTGGTTTGTTTTGTTTTTTTCACCTTGCATGTGACTATAAATTGAATTATTCTCTCTTTTTATAAACTAAATTGAAAAGAAGACTTCATGGTCAGATGTTTCAAAGCTTGTTGACAGTGGAGGAGATGAATCTGTCTGTAATACAAGATGAAGACACTGACCTATATAAAAGCACACAAAAATAGCATGGTAGATGGAAGCTCATTACAAAATTTTCTTGGAAGACATGGATATGAAGAGACTCTAATTTCTGTATGAAGAGGTCTTCTGTGTTCAAAGTGATGTCTAAATTAGCCATAATCAGATGAAGCTGGAGAAAAAACATTCTTTAAAGTGGTTATAGGAAGCAGATCAGAAAGGCAATTGCCGCTGATGCTCTCTAGGGTTTTTTAATCCTGTGGGGGTGTGGGGAAGTGCTAAAAGCTGATTAACTTTTTGCAATAGGTTTTTGAAAGGGAAAGAATTGTGGAAAGAAGTGCTCCCCTGTTTCCTACTTGCTATTTTTAGTTGATTTGCCTGAATATATTTCCAGGCTGATTCTGTTCTTCAGAGGGTGGTGAGTAATAATAGCTCATGACTGTAAACCTGTCTCACTGGTTGATACAGATTGAGCTGTGATGAAGCAGCTCCAGCCTGGGTGCTGCAGGTGAGTCCTTGGTGCCACCTGCTGACTGCAGCACAAACACCTGCCCTGCGCTGTTCCCAGTGTGTGCTTTTGTGTCCTTGCTTGGTGGCATTTCAGAGGTGTTAGTTACAGAATTGAAGTAAAATTATAACAATGTCCATTTGTTTCAGCTTTTTTATAGCACCCTGTATGTTGTGTGTGCGTGTGGCACAGAGGAAGCTGAGGCAGCAGCAAGTAACCTGGGCCGAAGTTGCTGGAGGAAGGCTGCTGAGATGTTCAGACTTTGCCTTTCTGCTTTGCCCACGTGTGCAGAATTGAGCTTAGCAATGAAACTCAGCATAAATCTGTGCTCACGCTGCAGGTGGTTCACAGGATGTGTGTTTTGCTTTGGAAATGGAGAGCCGGGACAGTGGCCACTGTCCTGGTTGGGATTTGTGCTCTCTCCTTTGGAAGGCAGAAGGGGTGCTGTGGCCAGAAGAGGGTGCAGTGTGACTGCGTTAGGTTGTAGGCCAGCTTGTGGGGGCTCACAGTTACCCTGGAGCAGTGTGCAGGGTGGAGGCCTTTCAGAATGGCTGTGGCAGTGACTGAGACACCTGAGCAGCTGTACCTGTGTGGAAAAGTGACAAAATTGCCACAGAAAGACTTCCCTTCCAAATGCAGTTGGCAAAAATTTCCATCTGCCAGATATAGAGAGGGAAAAAAAACACTGAACTTTGTCACTCTTTGAAGTAGGATTGAATCTGGAAGGTTACCATAATTTCACTATGATGGTGTTTCACAAATATCAAATGAATACCAAATGAAGGCAGATTGACTTTCTGGAAAACATGAGGGCATTATTTCTTCTGCTGATTCAGAAATGGCAGAAACCAAATCTAAATCACTTTAGTTGAAGTGAAAAATGAAAGCTAAGCTATCCTTAAATCTGTGAAAATGTTATGCTAAATAGTAGTGTATGTTTTTGATTAGTTACTCACAGCAACTGAAGCTGTTTACCATGTGCTCTACTCTTGAGTAATGATATGCAGCAGAGCTTAAGTGGTGCTACAGATTTTACCACAGGTGGATAATATAGTTAGTGTGATGTGTACAGAGACTGATTCCTTCATTTGAAACCTTATGCAGTTGCAACAGGGTGATTAATGTGTAGTTGAAAAGTGCATTTATTTCCTCAGAAATAGTTTCTGAAACAAAGGTGATTGGAACTGCTGGTTTGAAGTGGACTGGAGTCAGTGTGAAGGATGTAAGTACCTTCAGACTGCACAGTGCATGATCTTTTTGTAGTTACAGTGGAGGAATAATACTGAAACTGTCAGAGCTGAATCACATTGACAGTGTGTGTGTGTGGTTTAGCGACAGGAATCTGGAAGTGATGGGTTAAGATAGATTTGTGGAAAGGAGGAATATGTTAGCAAGATCATTTAGCAGCAGTGGGTCAAAGGCGCAGTGTATAAATTCCAGCAGTCTCAACCCAAAATTCAGTGTCTTTCTAACAGCTACATGTTGGTATTGCATACTTCTTAATGAGCTGCAGACTTTCCCAGCTGTTCTTAAGTAAGTGCAGAACTTGTTGAGTGGAAAGAATTTTTTTGTACTGTGAGTTCAGCCAGCAGACGTTGTTGGTTTACTGTGACATGCAGCAAGGCACTTGTGTGTGATCTGCATCCGTTTTCATACCTGCCTCACCTCTCACCACCTGAAAATACAGGATCTGGCACTGTCCTAAGCATCCAGTGTCTGGGATGATCTGGTTTTACTTAGTGTGTAAGTCTAAGTATGCACTTACATCAGTATATAAACATTCTAATTCATATAAACCAGCATAATTCTTGAATTGGATCAAAGGACTGAAGCTTAACTCATTACTTTGACAGTAACTTACCGCAGAATAACTCACAGTGTAGAGTCTTTTGAAATAGTTTTTTGTACAGTCTTTCACAATTGTTGTTCTTAACCATGACACAGACTCCTCTATAGACCTGAGATCTTCACACCAGCACCAGAATAAACAATGAGACTCCTGTTAAACTAGACTGTGTAAACAAGTACTAAGATAAATCAAGTAGGGCCATGGAAATGACCAGGGGGCTGGAGAACCTCTCCTATGAGGGCAGGCTGAGGAAGCTAGAGTTGTTCAGCCTGGAGAAGAGAGGGCTCTGGGAGATCTAATAGCAACTTTCCAGTACCTGAAGGGGCCTACAAGAAGGCTGCAGAGGGACTGCTTATGAAGGCCTGCACTGATAGGAGGAGAGGCAATGGTTTGAAATTAGAGAAGAGCAGATTTAGGCTAGCTGTTAGGAGGAAGTTCTTTACCACGAGGGTAGCGGAACACTTTTACAGGTTGCCCAGGAAGACAGTTGAGGCTACCTCCTTGGAGATACTCAGAGTCAGTCTTGACAGGGCTCTGGACAGCCTGAACCACTGGAGGATGCTCACTGCAAGGGAGTTGGAGTAGACGACCAATAACTTCAGTCACTTCCTGCTTGGAAATAAACCGGTTACCATCCTGCTTGTTAATCACAACAGTCTGGATGGATTATTTCATTTATATCACTTTAAAACTGGGAAAAAATGTATCAGGAGCCCTTCTTTTCTTGAGTGGAAGCATGTTTCAGAGCAGCCACTGCCATCTGTGGTTACAAAGGTCCATGCCTTCCCCTGCCTTCTCTTGTGTTGGCCGTGAGTGGAGCTGTCTCAGGGAAGTACGCAAGAGTTATGTTCCAAGGAGTGTTTTCAAATTCCTGAAGATTTTTGGTCATGGTGTTTTTTCCATACTGTTCAAACAGCAGGCACAACCCACATTAAGCTGGAGCTTAGTCAAACTCTGATGAAACGTGACCCCTTGCCCTTCCTGTCTTTGTTCCTTCCTAGTTCTAACTGCTAAAGCTGCTGCAAGCGTTCCTGAAAAGTTGTGTCTGGCTTTTAGAGTATAAACGTTGAGAAGGGTTGAGAACAAATTTTCACAAGCAGCTACAGATACTTCTAATATTGTCCTTCCTTGATGTGCACTAGGAAAATGTTTGGGTCCCACACTGCTGTTTTTTAAACCCTGGAACCTTGACTATCTGGTGCAGACAAATCACTGAGGTTCTCATGTTTTGCAAGCTTAAACTTGATCAGTAGCTAGACTAAACTCACCTAATTTTTGTTTTTCACTTCTTCAATATAGTTCTATATTTACTATTTTAAAAAACCCAACACACAACCAAAAGACACACATGAAAATAAGAAAAGCCAAAACAAGAACAAACAAAAGAGGTGGGGGAAGAAAGGAGCTACAGTCTTCCTCCTGCATTTCTCTGCTGCTTACTTAGTTTTTGTTGTTCTAGGTAACTTGGTGCTAAAAGCAAGAGAAACACTGACCATGCCCTCTTCCCACAGTAAAGGCAGGAAGCTAATGAAATACGGTGAAAGATGTTTTGCTCTGTTTCTGAATCAGTATGGAGGACTTCTCCTTTTCTGTTCTTAGTTAATCTATCATACTCCATGGCAGCTGCAAACCATTCCCTTGCTGTCTGCAGAATCTTAGTCCTTCAGCTTGTTGCACAGATGGAATAACGGACAACTAATCCTTTTACTTGGCCTTTAAAAATTGGTCTCCCCAACCAAGATATGTAGCAGCCTCTCCTTCAGTGCCAGAGGAGAGGCTTACTGTGAATCATGACTTGAGATGATGCAGAATTTTCAGAGGTCAGCAGTATCTGAGGATGTTTCCTTTTTTCCTCAGATTATCCAGGTGTGGCCATGAAAAAAAACATGGAATGCTTTTCAAAAGTTTTCAAACTTCCCTCTTCTCTGTAAATAATATTATTAAAGATCTAGGAGTGATCACCTAAACCAGCATTGATTTGTAGGTCTATAAATAGTAACCATGACAGCTCCTGGAAAAAGTGCAGCAGCATTTTGTGGAACTTTGTTTCAGAACAACAAAGAGGATGCTGACAGCTCTGGATGAATAGGACATCTTTGTAAGCCACTGCCCCATCCAAGTGATGAGTGCATATTTACCTGGCTTCCAAACTGCTTTTCACTTGGTAGAAAGATCAGGCTGATACAGTGTTGAAATGAGAATATGCTTAAAGTGAACATTGGAGACTTGTAAGATTGTAGTAGGAGCTATAAAGTATTTGAGAAGAGCCTGATAGGTGATGGGGAAGGTCTGTTTCAGTTCCAGGTAATGGACATCTCTGTTCTTTCCCAGCATCCCTTACCATTTTGATTTCTTCTGTCCCTTGGTTAAAGCTGAACATTGTCAAGTGTTGCATTCTTACTGGGCTAGGGGTTTCTTCTTGTTGATCAAGTGCAACTTAAAGAACTTAGGGAATGATTACATGGGGGAAGGCACTGCTTAGTAATGAGGCCTTGCTCACTATTAAGCTTATATGCTTTTATAATTTACTGATTTTAAGACAAAGCTGCCTAAAATTTTCTCTGTAGGGAAAATTGACTGTCATAGCTGTTGTAGAAGAGGCTGTCTTGGATGCCTGCTCTCTCTTCCAGAGGATCACAGCGGGTGGCTGCAAGAAGAATTTATTCCAGGCAAATTACACAGATGAGTGGAGCAGTTCTGAAATGAAGTAACTTCAGGGTAAAGTCTCCCAAGCTTCCCAAAGAGGAAAAGCCAAGGCTGTCCTGAGCTAGACAATTATTCCAGCAAGTTTTGTGTAACAAATTAACTTGTACATTCTGCTTTTGACTTAGAGATGGCAGAGAACCTGGAATTCTTTCAATTGCATCCTTGCTTCTTCTGTTATGCTTTTTTACAGGTGGATTTATCTAAATGACCAGAACCTATGTATCCCAACTAGTTCTTCCTTTGTGTATGGAGCTGTGCCCATTGGAGCCAGTATATATGTGATTGGAGATCTTGATACAGGTCAGAGTTAGAATTAATAACTTCCTGTTGCTTTGCTTCTTCCACACTTAAATATGTGCCACTGACACGATAAGATTTTTGTAGAAAAAAAGACTGGGAGTGTTTTATTCCATTAATGTTGTCTTCAGGGGAGCTGTGCTGGGCATACAGACCTGTACTGGCTGGTTCTGTGTATTGGAGCTCTTCAGCAACATTCAGTGCTACAAGCCTTTGGTTGAGTTAACAGTTCGAAGATCAGAAGAGATAAAGCTAAGGTCATATTACTGCATTTGTCTAAATAGGAGTAAAAATGTTAGTGCCTGAGGTTGTTTCTCCCATCTTTGCAGTGGTAAGCAGGTGGTGCTGCACTTTGGGAGCATCATCCAGTGGTTCATACGGATGGGGTAGAGGCTCTTGGCTGTAAATCCCAACTGGATAAATGTGTGCTAATGGGCGTACTCGGTACTCAGCTTTCAACATCTGGCCAGATGCTGTAAAAACATTTGGGAGGCAGCATGCTCTCATGGCCATCTGTGCATATGTGAGAGTGCAACAGACCTTCCTACAAAAGAGCCAAGCTCCAGATGTGGTGGGCTTAGGTGGGTAACAAGTGTCATGGGCGGGGGGGAGTTGACAATAATCTCAACCTTCTATCCAGAAGTGGATTTGCGTTTTCACGCATGCTCTTGTCCGGTTGCCTTTAAGAGGTGCAACATGGGGAGAGCTACAGAGTGCTTTAAGTATTCTAATAATTATTTTCTGTGTCTGTATGTATGGATTCAGGTACAAATTATGACTATGTTAGAGAATTTAAGAGAAGCACGGGGACCTGGCAGCGCACTAAACCTCTCTTCCCCTCGGACCTGCGCCGCACCGGCTGCGCAGCTTTGCGGATCGCAAACTGCAAACTCTTCCGACTGCAGCTTCAGCAAGGACTGTTCCGCATCCGTGTCCCTTCTCCGTGATCCCGAGCCGGCAGTGGAGGAGACTGGAAGAGTTCTGCTCAGTCCACCTTAATATAGCTCTATATAAAGGAAAAGCTGAGAAATTACAGCTGAAACTTACACTGTATGCTGTGCTTTGGTATGGTAACTGTTTTTGTTTTAAATGCTTAAAAAAGCTTGAGTCTCAGTTCTTGTTTCGGGAACAAATAACTTAAGTATACATTAAAAAGAAAGAGAGGGGGCAAAATAAAAGGGGGGGTCAAGGAAACACCTTCAGTCGTAACCATTGGAGTTTGAACCATGTTGTTGAAGGAGTTTTTTTTGTGTCTGGGGGGAATTGGTATTCCTTTGATGAAGCTTATTGAAAAGCAACAAAAAAGAAAAAGAAAAAGGCTGTTTCCCCTGAGGGGAACTGCTGAGAATAAAAGTGCTGTCCTGGACTGGATAGCTGTAACACAGAAGCTATATGATAACCAACCTCCCTGGTATACTGCAAAGACTATTGCTTGACCGTTGTGCCGTAGGAGATGTTGGTGGTTGCACCTTTGATTTCTTCTAGTCCTTCCTCAAAAGTTAAGGTCTGTGCCTAAAAAATGGTGGAGGTGTGTACATAGGATTTTTTTTTTTCGTTCATTTGCGAGGTTTTCATTCCTACAGATATTTTTAATATATTTGAAATGGACTCATCTGAAATGGGTACAGTGTACTACAGAGAAGTAAACTGTTATTTCTACGCTGTTGTTCGAATAGCCTGGTGTAGAGGCTGGGGTGGGGGGCCTGCGTTTCAGGTGGGCTCGGGCGGCCCTCTCCTTGGAGTCCGAATAGGAACGGCGTTTGGCATGGTTCGTGGTGGTCACCGCGTCGGGTAAAAGGCAACAGAACTTGATAAAGTCAAGAAAATAGGTTGCCTTCCTTTTTACCTAAACTAAGGATGGTTTTTGAGACTGAGGATTTTCGACAGGCACGCTTTGTCTCCGCTAGATCAAAGGCGGAACCTAACAAGGCTATATTTATTCTGCAGAGAACAGGGATTTGGGCTAAGTAAAGTTGTACAGCGACTTTAAATTGGCATCAGAAGTTGGTTTGCTAAATGATTTCCATGCTAAGATACAGTCTTGTTTACTGCTGTCCGACTTGGAGAGCTGGGTTTGATGGTGTGGTGGTAGTGAAGAGTCGAGTATCTTGCATTTTATTTCTGAGCAAATCTTGTTCACGTCGATAGCGATATTTAATTGACTTCTGTTCGTAGTCGGGATCAGCTGGTAGAACACTTTTACCTCAGTTTTTGGGTTTAGTTACCGTTGTGATGGGCGGGACATAACCTGTATTTATTTAAAAGGCATAAAATAAGAGAGGTGGAAATAGAAATCAAACCTCCTGCCCCTCAGAAAAAGAGAGTTTGTATAACCAGTATTATAACTACAAACAAGAACTGTCCCCTCTGCAACTTTGCGGACCTCGGACAAGCCAATCTCTGCCCTCGGTTCTGTTGGTGTAAACCTTTGTCATCTTTGTTGAGTCATCTTAGATGCGCTGAAGTGCAGTCCCAGACTGGTACAAGATAGTCATATTTCACTAAATATTCTTCAAAGAGCCATTCTGAAGCTGACTTCTGTTCAGTCCTTCCATAGCACTGATGCGTGGTTGGAAATTCTGAGCGAAGGAGAGAGCTGGGGGGTGGAAAGAGGACAGCAACCAACCACTGGCCGTTATTTATTTTCTTTTTTTGTTTTATACAATGCTGAAGTGGTGCAAAACTTGAACTATAGACATCAATTTTCTGACCTATATTAGTTGGCATATAGAAAAACTTTATATATTTATGCAGTGCAGTAAACTCGGTGTGTGTGTATATATATGTCTTTAGATTTAAAATTTATATATAATGCTTTACTACAGAAATGTGAACCACTATTTTCCATCCTTGGCTGTCTTGTGAAATAAATCAAGTGCTGTTAGTTTATCTGTAAATCTTCCCCCCCCTTTTTTTTTAAGATCTTAACATTGTTCCAAATTTTTTTTTTTTTTTCTCAGACAAAGTGCCAAGATCCCACATTCAAAAGTGATGAATGTTCCTGAGTATCTCTTTCACTTTTGAGCTCAGTTTTTCTAAGTGGCTTAGAGAACTTTCAAAAATGTTACTCAGACTATTGCAGGCTGCTATCTCTTGAGACCCCCTGTAGCTTCCCAGAACACTCGAGGGCATTCAGGACCCAGAATACCTAAGTAATAAATGCACAGAGTAAATCCAAGTCATATGTAGTCTAGCAATGTTTTGCAGTTCAAGTTACTGAATCAAATGTTTACATTTAAGGTAGGACTAGCAGTAGGTTTGCTTAGGTGTTTTGTTTTAATCAATACATCTGGTAAGTGGAGTATGTTGTGAATGCACTCGGTGTGGTATTTGACTAAGGAGTTGAAGCCTCTTCACCTGAAGCTTAATTTCTTAGCACATCTACTCCTGTCACTTGCTGTGGTTGGCGGCCAGGGACCGTGGGTGCTCCCTCAAGGGGAAGATGTAAGCACTCTTGAGATCTCAAACTGACTTCCTCGGCCTTGCTTGCAAGGGATGGGGATCATTGCGCATCTGCACTGTCTGTAGAGCCAACCCAGGAGATGCTCTGGCCTCCATGTGTGTATAGAAGGGAAGGGATTCATCTTCTGGGATCTTAACTTGTGTCTGTCTGTCTGTCCAGTTCTGATCTGCAAGCCTTATGATGAGTGCATCTCTTGGGATGTGCAATAACCCGGCTGTATTGCCTCCCAGAGCAAGACTTTGAAGCCAAGGTTCTCCTTCTCCAGGGAGAGTCTCTCTGTACAAGCAATAGTGTGTGAGAGAGGGCTAGCTGACCTCTGACTCTTCTGGGGTAAGAGGTGCTTGACTTCAGTAGGGGAGAGAGGCTTTGATACTAGAGCTGCTGAGTGGAGGGAGGTCACCAGTTTCCTGAGCACGTTGAACTTGCAAACAGCTATTGATTGAACAGGGTTCTCTGGTACATGCCACTGCCCAGCTGCCTCTGCCTTCCTGGCAGCTGCATACCCCTGCATCTGATGGCTGAACCACATGGGAAGTGACCCATGAATTTTCTGTTCACAATCCAGGGGGTTTAGGTGATTTGGCAGTTTAGAAGCTGTTTAAGTTGTCCTTGCTTGGCACAATAGCCTTAATTCCTTCCAGATGGTGAATCAGTCCTCAGATTCAGCCAGTTCCCTCACACAGGTGACTTACCAAACTGGGTGCCTCCCTGGGGCTGTGAGTTCATCACAGCAGCCAAATGCCAGTGTTTTGAGACCAACGTCTGTATTGCTGAAGGGCACTGCTGACTTGCTGCCCACCACACCCCTGACTGGGGCTGGGTGCTTGGGTGCAGGCTGCATCTTGAGCCAAGCTCAGCACAATCCCAGATGAGGACTGGCTGGGTCACCTTGCAGGCTTCAGTGACTCGGCTTGGACCTTTGTGTTCTTTCCTTCTCCCTGCTGTAGAACTGGACAAACTTCAGCCATTGTAATCAGAAAATCACCAAGTATGGGTGTAGGGATTGTGGAAGATGGGAATAATGGTGGATTTTTTTCTCCCCTCACTCCATCTCATACCACAGTTCCTCCCCAGAAAGTCTCCTCTTCCTTTCTCCATGTGCCACAGGTAATTTTTGGACAAAGTCTGAAATTCCTAATTTAAGGGTAAAATCAATATTAGTGAGAGTACAAGTAGGGAAAAAAAGAGGTAATGCAATAAATACACAACAGCATCCTCTGTGCATCTTTTACATGTTGCTCTCATAAAATAAATCTTTTGGGTTTCTTAGGGAGGCACACACATGGTCTGATCTCTGTTCCTTACCTGGCCCTGTGAGATGTTTGTGTTCCTAAAGTCAGTGTTTGATCTCAGATTCTCTCCTTCCTGGTTTTACAGCCTGAAAACAAGGCTTTCTGAAGAGCCTGCTGTTTTGTTTTGCACAGCAAAGTCTGTCAGTCCTCAAATATTTAATCAGCTATTCTTGAAGTTGTAGTTATTGTGAAGATGCTGCATCCATGCAGCTGTTCTTGGTCAAGTGACTTTCTGGAGCTTTGAGGGTACCTCCTCTTCAAATTAATGTGAAATTACAGAGAAGGATAGCAGTGAATCTGGCTACAAAGATGAGTTTACAGAACCAGCTCACCAGTGACCGTGGGCAGGCTGTATCCTTTTTGCTTCTGACTGCACAAAACTTGTGGGTCACACAGCCTGCCTCCTGAGGCAGAGGTTTTGCTGAAAAGAGGAGGTTTTCCATCACAGCTACTGAAACACCTGGCTTGCTTTACAACCTCCCCTTCCAGAGAACACCAGGCAGCTTCATTTCTGGTTTGCAATATTTCTTGTGCCTGTATGACTTGGTAAGTGCACAAGTACAGAAGCGAGGGGTTTGGGGAGCCTTTTACCCTGTTAGAACTGCACTTGGTTCCATAAATACTGTGGCCTAGAGCCTGCATTGGGTTTGCTAAGGCTGCCAGCAAAGTGCAGGATGCAATAACAAATGCAAGTTGCTAAAGTGCCAAACTTTTGGTTTCCTCTGTATACAACAAGAATTCAACGGTTCTATTAAAACACAGAGCTGCTTAAAATTCACTGTGTTCAAAAAAAAAAAAAGAGCAGTGGCTCTTTTCTTAAAATGAGTGCTATTTCAAACACTGTAAATCTGCTTTGCTTTGTTTGTAAATACTGCTCTGCAGGTTTGTGTGACCCTGCACAGCTGCCTTGAGACATCACTCCGTGTGATACCCACAGGCACTTGGCTCGTCATTAGAGCACTAGCGCCATGCGAGCATGTAACAAATGGCAGCTGACAGCAGGTTTTAGTATTTAGGAGTGGAATTTGTTTGAGTTAATCTCACCTGCAG
Organism: Semnornis frantzii; assembly: GCA_013399775.1. Classification (NCBI taxonomy): domain Eukaryota; kingdom Metazoa; phylum Chordata; class Aves; order Piciformes; family Ramphastidae; genus Semnornis; species Semnornis frantzii. Next base: position 58,358 of record VWYK01045889.1, on the reverse strand, counting down.
AAAGGGAGCTGTGTCTCAGGAAGTGTGACTGCACCCTGGGGACACAGCCACACTGAGACTCTTATCAAAGGTGGGTTTTGGTGTCACTCACAGCCACGCTTATCCAAGGAGTTGGATGTAATTTGGGGCGTCTGTCTCTAAGGTTAGCATCAAGGTTTTGGGGCTTGTGTTCTCTTCACTCCTTGGAGTACTTAAAGAGCTTGTTTGAGTGGGTGGAAGGGTGCTAATTATATAGTTTGTTTTGCACTTAGAAACTACTATTTCCATCTTAAATGGGAGTATTTTGCCATTGAGGAGGGAGCCCAAGCCTGTGTTTCAGCCATCGCTGCTGTGGCCTTCTGACATTTGCTGTTTTCTGTTGGTCTTCCTTGTTTGTTATTGGAGTCAAGAGCTGCGTCAGTCAGGTCTGTGTTTCCCCACCACACTACTTGTGGAAGGAGAGTAAGGAGATCTGAGTCATCACCTAAGGTTGGGAAGGTGAGCCAGTAAAAACTGGCTTGGAGATACTGCTGTAAAGCCAGTAAGATCTGGGTGAAGCCTGCTGCTCATTTTCTGTAGGGGTCCTATCTATGTGCTCTAAGTTTGTTGGCAGGTTGGGCACCTGCTCTTCAGCATCACTATGGGGTTTGGGTGGTTTTTCTTCTGGGAAGTTCCTTACTGTAGGAAGGTTTGCAGGCTTTAAGGTGCTATCTCTGATCCAGCCATGTCCTGTGTGTCTCTCTAATCTAACTGCTGTTGTACTCCAGCAGTCAGTTACCTCCAATCTTTGATTAACTATCTGAAAGAAGAGAATAAAACCATGGCAAGTGCCTAACCAGATAAACCCCTGCTAAAAAAGGGATCAAGGGTAATGGCAGAATAAACTGTAACTGCTTATATTTTAAATTTGTTGGTGATACAGAACGAAAGATTTTTTTTTAATGGCTTTTTCTAGATAGCTGGTTATTAGTGTTAAAAAATAATTAAACCACATACAGGATTTTTTGGGATAGTATTTGAAGGCTGTTTATCTGTCAGAATGTCTTGGAAGAGTGAGCTGAAGGATTGGAGCTTTGCAATATAAAAGGCTAAGTCCTGTTGCCCAGTGTTTTTGCAGGGGTTCATGTGAATAGTGAACACCTGACAGAGCAGCTCAGTAGATGAACATGCTCAATGCCACTGCTTACCTATGCCCTTGAATTTTCACAATGAAATGAGACTATACTGAGCCTTTGGACAAGCTGATGGATCTGATTGCAGTAATGGGACAGAAGGAAGCTGTCCCAGAGTAAGTAACATTTATTTTGTTGGTAGAACACAAAAGTGTCAATTTATGTTTTATTTAAATGCTAGGTGCTTTTGGATCACCTCCTGATGCCCTTAGGTTTTTTATTTGCTTTTCTTCCTTCTTTTCTTTTCAATTAATGCAGAGGCATCCTCCTTTTTTTGTCAAAGGGCAAGTTTCTTCCATCTGAAGTTCTAAACCAGGTCAGAGCCTGAAAGATGCCATTTAAGCAGGCTGTACAGTGGGCTGCTTTTTACCAAGATGAAGTCTGTGCTTTCTAGTTAGCATGCTGCCACCTCTACTAATTTCAGAGCAAAAAAAAATATACAAACCCTGCAATACAGTATGGCACCTGAGGAAAGCAAGAGCCATTTTAGAAACTCTGAATTTCAATATGCAATAAGCAGCATGCTACAGAAACCTTAGCCCTGGCTGGCCTGGAGATTCTCACCTCAGTGATCTCACTTATTAAAGCTTTAGCTAGACAGCATCTGGTTTAGTAATTTTAGACATGATAGTAGGAAATCATCATCCTTGTTGCTTGCTTCACTATTTCTATGGCTTAGAAAGTGAAGTCTGCTTAATTAACAGAGTAAGTAAAGCAGTACACTGGAGTATCTGGTGAGGTGGTCAAGTTAAAGAAGTGACATTCTTTAAAGCACTTGTTAGTGAGTTTTTTTTTCTGAAGAGAATCCAAGGAGTAACCCCTTAAGAAATATTCAAACTCTTTCAGAACCAGCCTTAAACTAGCCCAAAGGGCCCTTCTGGATTGCTTAGAGAAACTGGGATCTGTTCTGGCTTTTGTTTGCTTGGGGAAACAGCTGCTAGGTCAATTTTAAGCAGGTTTTGGTTTTTTTTTTTCCCCTCTCTGACTTCCAAAACACAATGATTTGCTGCTTGTAATTGAAACTTTTTTATTTAAAGGTCTGAGAGTGTATTTTGCAATGTGTGGTATTGTATTGTGTCTTAGCTTAGTCAATTTCAGCAGCAAGTTGTGTTCTAGGGGACTCCCGGAATGGAGCAATGCAGAATTAAGGAGGAGAAAAGTATCAGAGACAAGAAGATTCTGCTCATCCAGCACAGGGCCTTGCAGTCTGTATCTGATGGGGCAAGAGGTCGTTTTTGGCACAGAGTTCATGTAATTGCCACCCCTTGCTGCCCTCAATGTCTAGGAACATGGCTGGGAGGTTGCCCAGCTGCAGAGATCTTGACAGCCTTAGAGGCCTCAAGGCTGTGGTTGGCTGAGAATTGACCCCTAGAAACCTGTCAGACCAACAGATGCAGATTCCTGGGGATACCTCATGCATAATGCTGCCTCTGCTCTCAATTGTTCTGCTTGTAGCTCCTATTAACACAATTCTGCTTTCACTCTTGCCCTGAATTTACTTCTGAATGCATTGCTGTTGCTGAGGATCCCTAGGCAGAGCTCCCGTGGGCTGGGGGGCAGACACCCAAACTTGATCCCCCCCTGTGCTTTTTTCACATTTCTGCACATTTTAGATGTGGGGAGAGTGCTTAATACACAATGAAATGTCTCTTGACCAAGCCTGTAAAACTGCTGTCAGTGCAGTAGAGACCAGTGACCATTGCCAGCAATCCAGCAGGTGGAACACCTGTAGCCCACTCCCCTGGACGCACGTTGCTTGTGGCTGGAAGTCTGCTGCCTTGTCCTTGGGAAAAGCTCCTGGTCACAGCTACCTCATTTATTTTTTCTTTTTCCTTTGCACTTTGTCGAATCTTTTTTTTTTTTGTTTTAAATTGCATTTTGTCCTTCAATAAAAAAACTGAGAGCAGAACAAGAAGCAGGGCAGAACGATGCTGTTGTCCAAGGACAGTTTACTTCAATTTCATTTTCAATGCATGCTTCTGTACAAAAAGACCAAGGTTGACCTGCAGCTGCTGTAAAAAGTAAATGAAAGTTTATATTACTTGAAAGTAACTATTATACTTGTAAGTGGGAGAAGAAATTGGAAGACTGTCCTGATTATTTTTATATAGGGGGGGGGGGAAATCTGTTTAAAAAGTAGAGTTTTCTGTTCTTTTAGGGACAGATCAGGTAGTTTTCTCTCTGCCTCTACTCTGCAGTGAACTTGATCCATCATTTCAGTGGGGAGGTTAATTGAATTCTCTGTAATGGCTAATCTGTTGGATTGGTTTTCTTCATGGGGTTGCCCATTTACTCCCCTGCAGAGGAAGAGCTGTGCAAATAAACAGCCACCTTCTGTACCTGTGGTGATGTATTTGCCCATTTCTTTGGGTTCAAGCGCACTGTGCTTTGCTCAGCTTGAAGGATTTAAAAACAAGGGAAAAGATGTGTTTTCTTCTGCTTCTAAAGGTGCTACTCTGACATTTTTTTTTAACTCCTTACACTGTACTTGACTTCTTAAAGTACCAATGTAAGCTGAGAATCAGCTCATGTTTGTTCTCCAGGGTTGGGGCTTTGGGGGGCTCAGTCTTTCTTTCTTTTTAAAAACCATCTCTTTTCCTAAAGCAGCTGCTGAACTGTCAGTGGCCTTAACACAACCTAATGGGGAAATGTCTCCTTTTGTCTTTCTTTGTAAAGGCAGAACCAAGAAATGCTTGATGGGGAACATTTTCCTCTAAAATTTTAAGTAGCAGCTCACATTAACATTGAATTAAGTGTAGCAAACATTGTACTGGCCATGCACAAGTGGCAGGGATAAGACAAGGAGCTATTCGTGCCTCTGCAGACTGTACCAATTAGCTGCCAAGTCCAGAGCCTTCTACTGGCATCACTGTGGCTATTCCATAACTATTCATCTTCTTGTGCTCATTCCCAGGACCTGTGTTGCTCCCTGCATGTCTGGGACATGCTAACCTGTGTGGCTGTTGGAGCATCTGGATGTTGGGCCAGCTCTGGGTTTTGCCTCAGGTCTCCTCTGTTCAGCTCTTGTCCCAGAGGCACACACGTGGCTGGTGAGATTTGTGAACCTTGTGGGGCCAGGAGGTAGGAGGGAAGCTGCTGACTGCTGTCATTGGTAGAGTGACACCAACCTGGTAGATCTGAGGAGAAGGCTCTTGTAGAAGCATAGAATTGTTTAGATTGGAGACCTTTAAGATGATTAAGTCCACCCATTAACCCAGTACTGCCAAGTCATCACTAAACTCTGTCACTAAATGCCAGGTCTTTTAAGTATCTCTAGGGGTGGTGGCTTGCAGAATCCTAGCATGGTGGGTTTGGAAGGGACCTCTGGAGATCATCTAGTCCAACCCTCCTGCTAAAGCAGCATCAGGGAATAGAGGTCTCAGTCTGAGTCCTGTGTAGGAATTTGTTGTTGTCCTTATGGTACTGTCTTTGGTTTAATTTGTAGCTTCGGTTCAGGTTAGGGATTTGGTAACTTAACGTTGATTAAAGTTTTTCATTCTGTGGAGGACATGAAAAAAATCAGACCCCTGCCCTGTCTGAAGCAGCAGGACATATCAAGGGGCCAATGTTTGAACTTGTCCTATCTCCAGACATTAGGTTACTGGCTTTTTGTAAGCCTCACAGTCCCAGTGGTGTAGCAGTTCTCAGTCTTGTTATTCCAAGAGCCCTTCAGCCTTTTGAAAAGGGTCCAAAGACTGCCTTGCCATTCTCCTACTTCACATGTTGGGTGCTGCCCTCTGCTCCATCCTAACTTGTCCAGTCTTTGTCAGAACCTATGGGATAGTTGCCTTCATGAGGAGTGTGTCTGTGCTACCTGCAGCACTGTCTGAAAAACAACCAATAAATGAGGCAGCATGGAGAACCTTGCTGAGCCTGCAAAACCTTGATCCTCTTGTTTTAGGGAAGGCTAAAGAGCATCAGCATTCACTGCCCAGCCTGCGTGCAGTCCGAGCCTGGCAACTGTGCCCTGGCAGTGTGGGTCAGCATGAATCCACCCTGTCCCTTACATAAGGGTAAGATGTAAAAGATTGTGGGCTGAATGTTAGAGGAGATCTAATAGTTTGCATTTGTTGCACTTAAATCTGAAAATATTGGTGGCTCTGGAACTATTTCTGCAGGATGGAACAGGGAGTGTTGGCCTAAATAACTGGGGAGCTCCCACCACTTGGTTATCCTCTTCAGTCTTTAAGACAACAGAAATGGCCAAGTGCTTCCCAGCTTGTACATGTCCTGTTTGATAGTCCGAAGTGGAATCTTGACAAGCTGAGATTTGTTTTAATTTTGCCTTCAAGGGGAAAAAGCAAAATTTCTTCATGTTTGATGCTCTACCTTCAAGTTTATGGAGTATCATGAATCTCATAGGGTTGGGCTAAAGGACTGAAATACAGTGGCACTCCCTGTATGGCAGGAGATGCAGAGACCAAACAGCAGCCAGAAGGTCAGCCTCATACATGATTTCTTCTCCAGTGTCAGAGTATTGCTCTAATCAGTCCCTCAGTAGCACCAACCAGGACTCATGCTCCTCCAGACCTACATCATCTCACTTCCTGTTTTTTTCCTTTATTACATGAGTTGATCAGAGCTTCTCGGACCTCTGCAGGGATTCGTAGGAGGCACAATCACAGCACTCTCACAACAAACATCTGTGCGGGGTAGTGAGCTGGTAAACACCCAGGAGCTTGAGACCCGGAAGCGTGCAAGGCCAAGCTGGATGAGGCCTTGAGCAAGCTGGGCTAGTGGAAGGTGTCTCTGCCCATGGCAGGGGGTTGGACCTGGAAGTTCTTTAAGGTCCTTTCCAACCCAAACGATTCTATGATTAATAATGATCAGTAGTTTGACTTTGTACTGTACAAGTACTGTGTTTTAGCACAGGAGAAGGAAGTAACAACTGCACTGATGGACCCAGCTATGACACCTGTGTCACATGAGTCAAGTAGCAGGAGGCTGTTGGACCCTAATGCCGCGTGGCTGCCGCTCTCGTAAAGCTTCGGCGTTCTGTCAGATCTCAAATATTAAATTAATGGCAGGAAATTGCCAGAATATAGAATAAATAAAGTCAGTGTGGTGTGGTAGAAACACTCACCTGACCTTGTTTAGCATCGCTGGCACACAGCTTGACAGCGAGGTGAATTCCCATCATCCAGCCCTTGTGCTTTGACTGCTCCATTGCAGATGTGTTTACTGTTACAGGCTCTCCCTGTGCGTGTTTTCTCTGGGTCTTTCTGTGCTTTGGGAGGGGATGGAGGTTTTTGTTTCCTTTATTTGCGTCCACCCCAAGATCATCTTGTGTTCCTTTAGAAAGGAATCCGGGAATTGCTCGGGGCCAGGCTTTGCAATGTGCTGACCTGAGTATGCTGAGTTACTTCTGTTAAAAGGAGGAGAACAGAAGACTTCAGTGCTCTTTGGCCTCAAACTATGCAATACCACGAACCAGAGAGCTGGATTCCTTCTGATATGGAAACGCATGGCTGTGTCCTTCCAAATCCAGTCCTTGGTCCAAGGTTAGGAGAACTTGTACTCAATGGCTGCCCAAGAATCCTTCATCCAAATCAACTCTTGTACACTGGTGTTCCTCTTTCCCCCCCTGCCTCATCCATCACTTTATTAGATGTTTTGACTCTTGAATGCTGTGCTGTCAAAGTGTATCCCTTCTGTCTGTCTCCCATTGTCGAGTGGATCTTGTCTTGTAAGCCCACCAGTGTGGCTCACCTGCTGGTGTAAGTTAGGGACCCTTCCTGACATTTGCACCTCCTTGCTGTAGAGCATGGCAGGTATTTGGGTTGGCTGTGCCACTCTGGGTAGATGTGGGTCTCGTATTCCTGTGTTGTTCCATTGTGGGTCTGGTGCTTACGGTAAAGAATATTGGTGACGTCTGTAACCCAGTCCAAGTAAGTTTTCATTTCTGCTGCTTGCGTATGTGAGTTCGATTTTGCTGCTTCCATGGCGATTCAGGGATAAAAGCCCACGTGGTCAGGACTGGTGGTAAAGGTTCTTTGTTTTCCTGTTCCTTTGTTTTTCTCCAATGAAGTCTGTTCCTTGTGTTCCTCTTCTTCCCCCCTGTTAAATACCAATAAAACCAGTACACTGTTTCCCCCTGGTGAGTATCTAGTCTCTACCAATTGGTCATGTCTTCTCACCTTTATGTCCATCCTTCTGAGTAGTTTGTTTAGATTTTACTCAACCCACCTTGTGCTGCTTCTCCCTCCTCTGTTCCCTGTTCTGTCTGCCTTTATTTCAGATTAACCTTGATTTATTTCTCTGCTTTCAAGAAGAGATTTCAGTGCGTAACACAGGAGGAAACAGAGACTGTCTCTGTAGATGTCTGCATCTGTTCATTGCCTCCCCAGCACAAGCAGTGTGAGGGGTTCAGCCTATTCCATTCCTAACCCCAAGTTTTTCCTTAATGCTAGGCAGAACAAAGTCTGAAGGCACTTCTTATTTCTTTGGGTAATAGGAAATATTTGGAGACGTTTGTCTTCGGGAGAAGCCGCTGCAGGTGAGCAGCTGGCATGCAAGAGGGTGGTTATCCTTCCATAATTAGTATTTTTAATTGAGGAACAAAGAGCTTATTTTGGGGGGAAATGTAAATTTTTTTTTTTTTTTTAATTTGTATGTCAAAGTGGCCTTTATAGGAAAAGCACATAAAATATTTAGATTACAAATTGTTTAAGCTGTGTAATTTTAGGGGGGATTTTTTGTATCGACAGGGTTTCTATGCATTTTTCAAAATATACTTGCTGGTTTGTGTTGGAATTATTGGAGATATTTTTAAAGATGTGTGTTACTGCATTTGCCATGGTCAAACCCCTTTACTATCTTTCCTTTTGAATACCGCAAAGATTTTAAGTAACCCTGTAAATTAATTTCCCCCCTTCACAACTCTCTGCATTAAGTCAATATAATGAGTTCTAGGATGGGTATGTAGCTTTAAGGGAATAAGCCTAGTAGGGGTAGTTAATTATAGGGAGATGTTTTTGGAGAGGGGCAGTGCACAGTGTTTCAATTGCACTTAAGAGACTTAAATTAGCAAATTAAGTTTTTGTGTACCTCACTGGGATTTGTTTGAACTGCTTCTTCCATCCCATATTGTTTACACTCGAGCATTATTTAAATATGTCCTGTTTGTGCAGTATGCAGTTCTCCTTCTTTCTGTCAGGATAATACTAATGCTATCGGATAGGAACAGTTTTGGAAAGTGTCTGATATCCTAGTGGATATGACGTGAGCGTGGGGAAGGAGGAGAGAGGAAAGTTAGAGCCATTAGTGTATTTTTCCATTTAATTATGTACACATTTTCACATTAGCTGAGACTAACTGAACTTACAATTGAATTAAGTGGTTTGGGGGTGGGAGGAAGCAGAGAAGGGGTTTGCGGGACTGCAGGCAAACCCACCCTTTAGTTGCACCGCAGGGCAACTGCCTTGACTGCCTATGCAAATTGCAACCCTGAGTTCGGTACATCAGACCCTTCTGTTGCTGCTCTGATTTTACTTTCTCTTCTCAAGGTGTTATTGTCAGGCTTGCTAAGCAGAACCTTCCCAGGGATGTTTGTCAGCTGACACTTTTATCATGTTACGTTTGCATTTTAATTTTTGTTCTAGTTGCTGTTTCATAAGAGATCCCTTATTGTGCATAGGTTAGTGTTAAGAGCAAGCTTCTAGGCGTAGTTACAAAGGAACGTTGCATGCTACCATCTATGCTCGTAATTGCAGAAAAATGTGCAATTCTAATGGCACTTTGACCTATTGCTGAAACACTGCGTTTTGCAATGGAACAAACTCAACAATTGAAAACACTCTGTGTCTACAGTAGATGTCTCAAAAGTGAAGAACAAGGCAGTTACTCCAGTTGTACCCACAGATAATTTGGTATTGATTTTTTTTTTTTAAAGACTTTTATGATCTGTTATTAAAAAAAATAGATTTTTCATTGTTTACTTCAGTTGCCATAAATTGCCCGGTGCAGAGTCAGGTCCACCTCCATCCATTTGTTTTCATGGAGTAGTTGCACATAAAATTGTATCAGCAAAGCAGGGAAGCTGTTTGGTTACTTAGCAGTAACCACCCTGGTGGAAATGCTTTGTGGCTGTCACGCGATAGGAAAAGGGACGCGAGAATTTTCCTGGATTAAGTAGCACTCGCTTTGTTTACGTGTTCAGTATAACGTGGGGTGACTAAAGGGAGGTTCCCCTTTAAAGTATTGGACTTGTGCTTTGGGGACTTAGTTGCCACTGTGCAAATTGTGCTGTAATATTGTACCAAGGATCAGTGAAAGTGTTTTATCTTTTTTAATGTCGTTTGTATTTGACCGGGTTTTATAACTGTAAGCAAACAGAGTGTTGTATTTTGATCTGGTAAAAGTAACTTTGCTTTACGTATTGGAGGTTTGTTCAGAACTTGAATTATTTTATAGAAGGGTACAGACCAAAATTAATTGTCTTAAAGGTGTTTAATAAACTAACCAAATAAAACATTGATGGTTTGAAAACTTGTTGACTGCTCCTTATGCCTTTTCTTTCTATTTTTAAAAGAAAGGAAGAATGCAGCTCAAGATATTTTTTATTTTTCCTCTCAAGGTCCTAGAAAAGAAATGGGAAAAAAAAATTAGTAGATTTTATAAATATCATCTCCCATGAGCTATCTGTTTTATTATTAAACATTGCTACATGCCAGAAGTTTAATCAAAGGGGAAAACCCAAAGGAAATAAACGGAGGAGGAAAGGCTAAGGAAATTAGGGGAGGCAGGAGCAGTCCCTCCTTGGCTCTGTCTGGGCAATAAGTGCTTACAACCAGTGGGCTGTGGGTGCTGGTGATGGCCACTCCAGGAGAAATGAGAGTGGGAAGGAGCTTCTGCTCACCTGTGAAAGCTCTCACAGTTGTTTGAAGGTCTCTGCTCTCTCTTGCAGTCACCTTCACTTGTCCTCTTTACAAATACTGCTGCTTTTGTGTGACCTTTAAAAGCAGAGGAGAAAAATATGTGAAGCAGAACTGCTCCCAAGGGCGGGTACAAACAGCTCGTTCCAGGGCTGCCAGATATTTGGCGACCCTCAGTTGCACCATGGCACGCGCCTGTAACCTCTTCAAGTTCAGAGATCTGTGCTTTTCTAAGATGCCAAGCAGCTGCAACTCCACTTAAGCCATATGCTTCCTTTGTGCTTTGCTTCTGCGTTGCTTCTACCAGCGCTGCCTCCTCCCAAGACCCAAGAGCCACAGCAAAGGCTTTCCGTTATTAATAGGAGGGATACCAGCATCTGCGATTGTAGGTGGGAGCGTGACGACAGTAATGAACTCAGGCACTGCAGCACTCCTAGACCTTTTCATCTTCAGGAAAACATGTGATTGCACCCAGCCTCTCCTTTTCTTAAAGGATATTGACACAAGGTCAAATGTGAGGTAGGAGTCAAGGAGAAGCCAAGGTTTGGGGCAGCTTGGGCGAGGAGACTGAAAGGGGAAGAGTTAGTGCCACAGCCCAGCCTCAAAGCAGAGTGCTAAACTAGATGCTGGGAACATGTATTCTAAAAGAGACAGTATGAGGACAGAAAGTTGCATATTTGCTCAGTAAAAATCTGTTCTTCCCTAGCTGAACAGCCATACCAGCACAGGTCTTAAACCACCAACCAGTTTGGTGCAGAGAGCCTGAGGCCTCTACACGGGCTGGTGATAGGGGATCTCATGTTGATTTACTCTTGTTGCTGGTCTTCCCATGGTTATGGTTGCATATGTGGGCTCTGCCATATCTCCCCTGTCTTATTGAGTCTTGAAAACAAAGACAGAAGGGTGAACTTGGATTTCTCTTTATTCCACAGCCTGGAATCCTAACAGAGAAGAGGGACACTGCCTGATTTCCTTCACCTTTTATACATTGAGAAGACATAGCCTGAGGTTTCCATTTCTTCTTCTTTTTGTCCCCTAATGTTTTTTTCTGAAATGTCACAGAAGAAATACCAAAGTGGTTCCTTAAACAGGATTTTCAACTCAGGCTCTGAACACTTGGGAGCAAGGCCTCCCTGTGTCTCCTTTATTGCAAGGTACTTGCCAATTAGGCTACATCTAGAGTTTACACAATAAGACTTCTGCCTCTTGTGATGCCTGTGCCACAGGGAATCACAGCTGGCCATGAGCTTCTACCTCAGTTTTACAGGAGAGTGTGCACCAAGCTTTCTCCTGTCAGGATTGTGCTGGGAGAGCCAATGCAGCTGGCAAAGGCTCCCTAGAGGTGGGAGCTGCTGTGGAGTTGTCTGGGTGCATGAGCAGCTCTTTGCTGAGCCAGGCTCTTCCCAGGGCCAGTGACTCCTTGGCCAGCGACCATCTGAGCCCTTTGCAGAGTCCAAGTCTCAGCAAACTTTCAGCAAGCTGAGTTTTCCAGGTCAAGAAGAGGAAAGAAGTGATGTGGGAAGGACAAGAAGCTTTGCAGAACCAGTGATGTTCTACTGGCCTCCAGAGCCTCAAATCAATTAGCAAGGGCTAAGCTCAGTGTTGCCCTTTGGCACAGTGATCACTGGAAACAGTAAAATTAACTGAATCGCTGTACAGAATTCAATACAACCCTTTTCTTTTTTGTCTGGAAGCTGCTGCAGGGTCAGAGTCAAAAATTGATGCAAAGTCCTGGGAAAAGCACAGATCATTTGAGACAAATGTTGCCACTAGAGAGATTTTGCTGCTCCAGGTGAAGCCAACGGCGGCAGGATCAGACCTACTATTTTTTGCTTTTTTTTTTTCCTCCAGTGTATTTGGAGTGCACGGGACAAGCTCTGTCACGTGTGGCCTCTAAGGAATCATGAACCCCAACGCCGTGGGCTGGGCCGAAGGAGTTGGCTAATGGAGAATTTACGGTAAGAGCAAAATGTATTTTTAACCGCCAGGATATGCTTATCATCAGGAAAGGGCAAGCAGCACTCCTATCTCTCCAGGGAAGGGGAAGTGCTGAGCGTAACTTTAGTTTTTTTCTAACTCCTTTCAAAACTCTGAAAAGTGTTTTGTGCTTTCTTAATTTTTTTCTTGCTGAGACTTGTCGTTGGGTTAAATCAGGGAGTTAAACAGGCATCAGTCCTGGGTCACAGGTGAAAAGTACGACATGCCAGGCGGGCAGTGTTTTTTTCCATTGCATGTGATTGTACGTTCAGGAAAGACCTCTGAAAGAGTGCTTTGAAACAAATCTGGTTTGCCTTTTTATGTATTCCAAGAGCCTGTGCAGAGCTTTCAAATTTTCAGGGCAACTTTGACGTTTTCTGTCTTGAAGAGGAAAGCAGATTCTTCTGGCAGCACCCCACCCTGCTGCCTCTGGAACAAGCTGCGGATCAGGTGCCTGCCATCAGGAGCTGCTTTTTGACTCGGGTACTTTGCTCAGAAAGGGGCTGGGTACTGTCCCCTCCTTTGTTGCGGTGCTTGTTTGAACTCCACCGCCCAAGGAGAGCACCCAGGGATGCCTGCCTTTGGCTGCTGCAGCGAGCACAGGGTTCGGCTTACCCACTGCAGTGGAGCCCTGACATTTTCCACAGTCTGCCCTGCTCTCTCATTCCTTAATCCTGCCCTGGGACTAGAAAAGCCTTTCAAAGACCGGTTGCAATTTGCTTGCAGGACAGACAATAAGGATGCCTTTCAGGGCAGCTAGGCTAGGCAGGAGGGCTTTGCTGATCCAGTAAACAGCATTGGACTGTTTTAGTCAGTGGTAGGAGTCACAAAGAGAAGAAACGCTTTGAAGTGCTAAAAGCTGCCTGACCAAAGAGACAGGCTGAGGGTGTTACCAGGGTGCCTGGTACCATTCCCATGTGCAAGCAGTGCTGCTGCCCACCTCCTCAAAGCCAGTTTTGCCTGTCCTTCTGAGATCATCAGCAGCTTCAAGACCTCCCTCCTGCCCTTCCCCAGGGCCTCCTTCTCTAAGGATGGTGGAGTCCTTAACACTTCTGCTCGCGGTCTTTTCTACAGCCTCGGAAGCAGTAGCTCAGACGCTGGTATCATTGCAGAGTTCGGTAGGGCTGGCTGCAGGCTCCGGGCAGCGGGACAGGCGTGACCCCGTGGGCAGCCATCGCCGTCTGCCTGCAGTTCAACACAGCCTTTCTGCCACCACCTGCATGCGGTGACCTCGCCGGGACGGGAGGGCTGAGCTGTGCTGCTCCTCCCGACGGAGTGGCCGAGTGGGTTTGCCCTAGATCTCTGCTCCTTGATAAGCTGCCTGAGGGTGAGTCAGCCTGGGTGCAGAGCAGCGGGACTGCTCGGTCTGAGAGTCTGCTCGGGAAGGGCCTAGCTGTTCCCATCAGCTATGGAGCTGAGGGCAATACTCTTCTCTGTGAAGGGCTTGGACCCCGGGTGTGTGTGGGGATTTTTTGCTTCTTTGTATTTGCAGTTCGGCAGGATTTCTCTGATTTGCAATTCAATCTTCTTTCATGTTGGTTTTAATTGCCCTTCCACATACTACAGAGTAACGCTGAAGAATCCAGTTTTGGCCGTTCAGTTTGTCTCCCTATTTCAGCTGCATCTGTGCTGTTCTCGCTGCTGTAGTGTGAAATACTCAGGGAGAAATGTGAAATTCCCTCATCTGAAAGTCACGTACCACATCTTAGAGCTTGCCATGGGGCACAAGATCGCTCCTTGGCTCTACCCACTTTGAAGAGCAAACAAAGGGAAGCTGCGAGCACGGCGTTGTCTAGTCTTGGCAGATGCTTTGGAGACCAGCCCATTTTCATGGAAATTAGGTTGTTACTATTTGTTCTTTTTTTGTCGGGACCCGAGCGATTCCTCCTTCGTTTCTCCGTTTTCATGAAGTGGTTTGTGAATCACACACATGAAATGAAGGAGCTAGCAAATGCTGCTTCCCTTTGATGTACGGTAATCAAGCCTTCTCGTTTTCCTAACTGCTCCCTGGAATTTTCTGGCTTACTACGAATATTTCAATGAAAGTTGGAAAAAGAAACCCCTCTGCTACCTTGTGCTTGTTTTAAAGAGAACAGGAAGGTTGTGCAAGCTAAACTTAAAACAGGTTTGCAGCTAAATGATTGTGCAACCCACGTGTTAAGAAATGAGACAAGGAAAGGACTGAGGAAGAACATTCTGAAACAAACCCTTCAGGTGTGGGGCAGTGGCTAAGGTTAAACAGTCCCTGCTCAGAGAAACGTGCCGGACTCCCTACTTGCTATGGGAATAACATGCCATGGGAGTGTTTTCCTGGGTTGGAAAAATGGCTTTCAAGGCAGGCACATTCCACCTGCGTCCATTCAATGATGTAGTGTCAGCGTGTCCTGGGTTAGCACAGCCCGCTCGCACAAGGCCCTCTCCTCACACAGAGACAGGAGTGAGAGTTACACCAAAAAACCCTCTGATTTGAGATAGCGTTTTACTGGAAATGAGGTTATGCAACGCACAAGAACCACACCCCTGTTTGCAGAAAAGCTCAGCAGCAACCTCCCCCCAACCCCTGACCCACAGCCACCCCTACCCAAACTCAGAAACCAGAAGCAGAACAGGAAGTCTCTTATGTTCGAATCTGCACTTCAAGCCCCACGATACTTTGCTCCAGCCAATGCTTTCATTTTGAAACTGGCACAACAGCAGCATGGCATTAAATATCAGCAGCAGATTCAACTCAGCCCATGGCACAGGGTCAGACCCGATGGCATTGCTACTCAGTTCAATGTTTACAGCATTTCCCAACTTTTTTCTCCATACTGCTGAAACGACCTAATAATTTCCTGGTATTACCTGGCTACTCCAACTTTTTCTTACCTAAGCAGGTATCTAGAGTTATTTAGGGGTAGCATAGCTGTTGTCTACTTGATCTTTGAGTTTGAAAAGGAAGGTGTAATATTGTTCCAAATGTTTTCATATCTGACCAAGTGAATTTGAACCAAATGTTTTCTCTACTTCCACTCTTTCACTGTCATTGGCAATATGATGAGAGAACATCTTACAGGATTTCTCTGGGACATTCAGTTCAGTTCGTGGTTAAATAGAGAAATACTCTCTTTTTCTTATGATTGGATTCAACCATTTGGAAAAGAGTTACTCAAGCTGGAGAACACTAAAATAAAAGTAGTTTCTTAGAGGAAATAACCATCACCACAGACAGCCACAGGCATCTATACCCCCTGTGCTGGTTTTAGAGATGTCTGGAGCTCTATCTAAATATGAGGAGGACTTACTTAATTTAAAGGTGGTAGAGCACTGGAACAGGCTGCCCAGCAAGGTGGTGGAGTTGCCATCTCTGGAGATAATCAAAACATGCCTGGATGTATTCCTGTGTGACCTTCTCTAGGTGACCCCCCCCTTAGTAGGGGGGTTACACTCAACCCCTACCACTCTGTGATTCTGTGAATGTTCCATAGAATCAACACCATGTTTCTAATGTGATACCAGTGTTGCTTTCAGGGTTGACCCTGAGTTATAAGCAGCACTAAGACTGCAAAGGAAGGCCTCAACCCAACAGTTATTTATTGCTATGCTTAGGTTTTCTATTTGCAGAATCTTTGGTTTGACTTTGAGAGGCCCCTGTGAACACAACAGAGCGCTAGACAGGGAAGTGTTGCTTGGACCTGGGATGACACGTGGCCAAAAACAGAACAGATCAGGAAATGTGAAAATTTGGAGGACCAAATGAGTGCATTCTCAGTAGAACTTCTCACAGATTCTTCTACCACTCCTCCACTGTGCCAGTTTAATAAAGAGACCTGAAAAAAAACTAGCTCTTGCCAGCCTGGGTGACTCCTATCACAGCTATGACAAGTTTATTCCATTTGCAAGTCAAAACAAGTTTCTCTTCTCTCTTGAAGGTACATAATTATCAAGATCATCCTCAGTGCTACACCCGTTACCACTGCCTATAATCTTTGGGCATTTGCACTTTCCTGGCACAGTCCTGATTGGCAAAACAAAGCTTGCGTGTGGGACAAGTTCAGTGTAGGAGACTCTTCTCGCTAGCGCCGGATGCCGTGAAGCAGAATGCTGAAGTGCTTTGTCCAAAGCACAGAGCAGATTTACTGTTTATGCACTGCATCCTTAGTAAATCATAAATGCCACCAAATTCACAAATATTACCTTAAAATATTAAATCCTCATCTCGTAAGTGTGATCTGTTTCTATTTACACTGGGGCCCTTGAACCTTAATATTTTTGTCCTATGAAGAAGCAGCTCTTAGAAACTTGAAATGGTGGCAGTTTAATTTTTCTGCGTGACAAAAAATGTCACAAAGTTAGTAGTTCTGTTTGGACCAGACAACACCTAAGCCATTATCTGTCTCCCTCAGCTACTTCTTGTTCTTACTTTGGCTAACTGCAAGTAACCTATGTGGTGGCTATCAGAGAGGGAACTGCAGGCAGCAGTTTGGAGCAATAATGTTGGTGAACGAGAAGCTCAGCAGAGATAAAGATGAGTGGTCCAGCAACAGGGACAGAGAGTCGGTCCCTGGGGCCCTCAGTACAGGTCCTTGCACTTCTTTGCACCATCTGTGTGACTGGCAGGCTAGAGAGAGGCACATCTTTGAACAGGACAGAAGGTAGATCTGCAGGTGTTCCAGAAAGTCATTCAAGATCATCCTCTGACCTCTTGACTTGACTTCAAGGTCAGCTCATACCCTGGAGGAGTTGCTTCTGTCCTGTTCCCTGGTTTTGGACAGGAGAAAACTAAACTGACTGGTCTGCAGCACTAATCCATAATGACCATTCCTTAACAGGGACTACTGGAGCACCTCTGGCAGCTCTGGAGAGCACAACAGAGTGCAGACCAGGAGAAAGGAGTATAGCCCCTCTATACGGGTGGCTGATACTATTACAGTTGGAAGGACTTTACCTAGAGCTTCTGACACACAGAAAAGTCCACTGTCACTTCTGGTGTGAGGTAAGTGTCATTTTTGCCCTGCTTCTGCCATGAAACTCTTCCTTAGCCATACGGGCAGATAGATGTCTCCTTTTGCCATAGGGCCCACCAGAAAGCAGAGATCTCACCTTCAGTGCTTTGGTGCACAGCAATGCTGCAGGAAAGGGGAAGTATGAACAAGATGAAACTGCTCCAGCACCTCTAGCCCTGCCTGCTTGCTCTCTTTGCTCTTATGGTCACCTTAATCTTCTTTTACTGCTCAGCAGAAATCTCCTGCAAAGTTCTTCAGGGAGATGAACCTCCTGTGAATGTCTGCACTTTTGATGGCTAAAGGGAGGCTGAGCTCCTTCCCTTGGAAATTTAAGCAAGCTCCTTCAGTAGATTCACAGGTTTCAATTCGCTTTCATAAGGCTGGTTGGTGACAAATGACACCATAACCTCCTCTGAGACTTCTCACCCAAATTATTATGCAAATTGTAGGTAAACTACCTCTCAACATCCAAGAAGTCATGTCTGAATGCAATTTTTGGTGACAAGTCTCCTGGGGCTGAGTGTCATGCCCTTCCAGGAGCTCCCTGAGGTATGCATCAAACCTGAAGCATCCCCAAAGGGTAGAGAATTTAGGATGTCATGAAACATCCTGGGCTCAAGCTTGCACTCTGAAAACCCTTCTGCTGCAGCACCCAGCCCTCCCACATGGTGCAGGGTTGTTCTGCCACACCAGCATCATTGTGGCTCTGTCCAGAAAGGAGCCACCTTCACCCAGGCTGCAGGGAAACTCCCACAGCAGTTGCTCCACGGGAAAAACTCTGCATGTGGCTGCTGCCACAGGCTGTGGCGGCCACGGTCCCAAGACAGGATGGAGAGCTGTCTGGATGGGCAGTGCGGGGTAGCCCTGTGTGTTTTTTCTCTCTGTTCTGGCCAGGGTGGTGTTGGCCAAGCCCCAACCTGCACACCAGAGCTAATACAGTCAGGGCCAGAGGTGCCCGGGGACCCTGTGGTGTCACAAATACACATGGCCTTGGTCATGCACTATGGACTGAGCACATCTGGTTCCCCTCTGCTTGCACACAGTGACAAATCTCACTTCCTCTGATGCTCTTTCAGTATTAGCATGCCAGGTCATATGTCTGATGGGTGCAGGGCCTGGGAAGTCTAATCAGAATCTTTAGTGTATCTGTCTGGGGTCTGCTCTATTTCCATTGCTCCTGCTGGGCCTCCTGCCATGTGTGGCCTGAACCCTCAGTGACAGCACTGAGATCCACACTTACTTTGTGCCAGTTCACGGCATGCTGGGTTACACAGAGTTCTGTGCAGGTTACTTTGTTTTGCTTTTCATCCCAAATTTGGTGTAGCTTTTAGATAGCTTCACGTTAGATAATGATTGGACTCGATGATCTAAAGGTCTTTTCCATCCAAAACGATTCTGTGATTCCATGTACTTACACCAGCAACAAACAACTGATGGGCTTGAGGAGGTGAGGAGGATTTGCTTCCTCTGTTACAGAGGCAGAAAGCTCTTTGAGGGGTAAGGGAACAAGCAACTTGTCAAGCCAAGGTGTCAGGCCGTGGGCAGAAAGTAGGAGGTGGCTGTGCCAGCTCCCCAGCCGCCGGGGACCTCCATTCTCATACAGCCAGAAAAGCCACAGGAAAATTCTCACTCCCTGCTCTGAGAACACCCGGACTGTTTGCACCACTTTCGTCTGGAGTGGCTTTACCTGCCATGCTTTCAAACCTTAGCTGACTTCTACCAACCTCCCTGTGCAGGCAATCCCTAGGTAACCAACCTTGTCCAAAGTGACTCACTTGAACTGGGCTAAGTACCAGCTTTGCAGCCTGGTTCCTTCTGCTGCTGGTAAATGTTACTCAGTTGTCTCAGCCCTGCCAAGCCTGATTTTTATCTGTGGATTCTGCAAGGCAAGCGATGGAATGCAAATTATTCCAGTGTATTTGCAGGTCTGTGCTGAGGAGGAGATCCCTGCAGCTCGATCCTTCTGTTTCCCAATGACTCACTATTGTTATGTAGGTTGTTGCATTGCCCCACCGCTTTCAGGTATGAAACGCTGGGGTTTTGCAGGTCACTTTGCTTTTGTCGAAGAACACAGGATCGTGAAATCGGCGTGTCTGCGTCTAGCAGGAAACTGGCATTCCAGCGGCCATCAAACGCTACTTGTATGCAAGCCTTTCTTCCAAAATCTCTCTCTAGATGTCCCCTCAAGCGCTTCACAGTGCTCAAGCGCTTAGAGAAGGAACTCTGACTACAGATAGCAACTGTTAACACAGCAAAGTCGAAAGCAGGCTTTCTGCAGGCTCTTTTATCCCAGGTGAGCAATATAATCCTTTGCTTTCATTTAATAATCCCAACAACCAAGAGCAGGTGGGGGAATCATTTGCTAATTACATGTTCGTTTGATAGAGTGCACATAAATGCAAGTGCTTGCAAGTTTTAATAACTCTGGAAGTGACATTCCAGTTGCTCTGGTTAGCTGTCCTCTCTGCTCTGCTGCTGAACACCGGCAATTTTATCAGCTGCCTCAGGGAGAGATTTCGTGGCTTCCTTACATGGAATGAGGCAAGAAGAGGTTAAAAAACTCTTCCCCCCACCCCTGCACGGTTGCTGCTTCCCAAACAGCCAGCTATCTCTGCAGTCAGCCTGGGTGGATTAGCTGCTGTGCCAGGAAAGAATGATGATCCTCCTGCAGCACCCACTCGCCCCGTGGGGAGGGATGACCCAGAAGGGAGTTGTGGAGAGGGTAGGGAGCACTTGGCAAGAGGAGGCACTTCTGTCTTACGAGCAGATTAAAGAGT
This sequence comes from Semnornis frantzii, assembly GCA_013399775.1. NCBI lineage: Eukaryota > Metazoa > Chordata > Aves > Piciformes > Ramphastidae > Semnornis > Semnornis frantzii. Next base: position 38,595 of record VWYK01045889.1, on the reverse strand, counting down.
GCTTGGTCACTGGATGGATCTAGGGCACCCCACAAAGCTCTGTCCTGCATGGGAGGTTTTAGGGATTAAAGGAATGTCTGGATTCAGGGATCTGAACGCTTACTGCCTAGGGCTGCATCCTCCTTGCTTGGGGTTTACTCCCGAGCTAATACACACTGCCACACTGACCTCTAGGCCAATTTTGTCATTGGCTTGGGTTTTTGCAAGGAAGCTTCCCTCCAAGTTTCCTCAGTTTGCCCATGCTCCATCCAACGTGTCCTACCCATGGCTGCTGTGGAGGGGAATGATATTCACACTTGGCTGTGGTAAGGCACAGAAAGACGCTGTGGTGCCATGGGGGTAACGGGCAGGATGAGGGACACAGGCTTTGTGTTTGCCACCAACTACCTGTAGTGTGAGGGGAGTTTTGGCCTTTCTGAAGGTCCAAACCAGGCAGTGTAGGTGATTTCAGTAGAATGCAGGCCAGGATCTGACTTCAGGTACCTTTCCTTGCATTCACAACTAGTTTTACAAATGCTGGCAAGAAACAGCAGAATGTTGCTCCCTTTAGCAAATGCAAGACCATGCTCTTCTCCTTTCTCTATTTTTGTGCTCCACTTGACAGTGGTTTCTGACTGACTTCCAGCAAGGCAATAGTCAACCTAACTAGTATTTGTCACCTCCTATGAGCTAAATATAATTTGGATTTTATTTACCTCACGGTATTTCTTTAACAAGCTCTCTGATGTGAATTCTTCCTGGAAAAAAGAATTCCCCACGTCGCTGTCCTTACGCAAAATAAATAAAATCTTTCTGTCTCGTCCTCTTGCCACAGTCAGACCTATATATATATCCCTGCTACACAGAGGAGATATCAGCTTGGGAGTTGGCACGCTGAAGGTAAATACATGAATTTACAGTAAACCCTGGTTATTGTTTTTAAAGACCTATTGAAAGGAGAAGACTGTTCTTAATTTTCTCTCATAATCTCATTTCAAGATGTTTAGCTCATAAAGGTCTGTCAGAACACGGAGCCTGGACTTTTATCTTCACTCTCCAGCTGAAAACCTGGAGGACACTCTGGTTTTTCACTCCTGACTGTGGTCACGAGGAGAAGCTGTAGTCAACATGGGATGGGATGCTGTGGGCCACCGCCATACCGATTCCTTCTCCAGAAGTGAAAGAGCTGTTAATGCTGCCTTGTTTGCTTTGCACACCACACCCCTGCTTATTGCCCACAATCTAAATTACAGAGGCGGTCAAACTTGCTTCCTGTGAAAAACAATAGCCCTGGCTGACACATCGCCTCGTAATGCATGAAGCAAAGTGCTGTGGATGGCCAGGGGAGGTTTATGGGCAGCTGGGCCCCGCGGCTGGGGCTGGTGGCACTGGGGGTCCCAGCAAAAGAGTCACTGCCTGCACCCCAGAGCACAGGCCGGAGAAAAACGTAAAGGCTGTTGATAGTGGCTGTGGAAAGAAATTGCTTTAGACCGGATGTTAATTAGGGAAACACATCTGGGAACATGGGGAAAACTTCCTGAAAAAAACAAGTGTGAACAGGATCATCAAAGACTTATGAACTTAGTGGGAATTTCTATAGGGAAGCTGGTTCGCAAGTGTCCCGACGATCTCAGAACTCGAGCCATGCCTTTCCTTGTAAGAAAGAGGATATTATATTGTTGCAAAAACTATTTTCCTGAGGTAGTGTTCATATGAAGGATCCAACATGAGGATGTAAATCCTAATTTCCTCAGTTTGCTTTACCTCTTCTAGGAAATGCATGCAGCAAACAGAGCTGACATTGCCTGTGTCTGACAGCCCTACAGGGAAGAGTTGTGCTGGGTTGGAGTCCCTCTGCAAATACAGGATATATAGAGACCATCCCAGGTATTTCTCAGGAACTGTATACTGTTCACAGGAACTGGATACAGCCGAACTTTTATGGAAGAAGTAGGTAACCTATCCAACACTGCCATGTGCAAATGTGTTTGTGTTCACAGTGTCTGGTAAACAAAGGCCTGTACAGTACAAGCTGGTGTGAGCAGATTCACGGTCCTCTGAACACCTGGGCAGCAATGCCAAAACTTTCTGGTTCTGGTAGACCAGAGATGTTCAGTGACTGTGCCCTGTGCTCTTAGGATGTGTACCAGCTTCTCAAATAGGAGTTACCTTTCATTGTTTAAAATGGAGAATGTCACTGTCTTGTATACGGGGCCACCGCTGCTTTCCTGTGTTTACCCTGGTGAGGTGCCACTGGGTTCAGTTGTTTACGCTGGAGCCGAACTGGCCAAATGGTGCAGTGAAGGGCTGGTGAGTCAGGGCCACGATTGTTTAAGAGCAGGAAAACAAGCTGTGTGTGCACAGTGATCTGGGCACCAGAGCTGGAAAATCCATCTGAACCCTTTCGCTGTTGGTTTGAGGAGGCTTGTGTTATGAAAGTGTTCCTGGGCTATTATTAAGGCTTATTTTTCAAGGGATGCTGGCATGTTGGGAAACCTTGCATTTACTTTGATTTTAATGTTCTTTTGTTCTGCATTCTAACTTGGAATAACAGCTTTCCCCTCTGAGCTGGAACTACAGTTGGGACTAGGTTACAGGTTCAAATTTAATCTGGTATCCCAGAGATCTACCTCATTGAAAGAGGTTAGAAATCATTTTCCTTATCTCTGCCTACAATTTCTAAAGCAATCCTGCACATGCCTTGGGAAGGCTTTCTCTCCCTCTGTTTTTATCCTTGCTTTGGGATCAGATGACATCTGGCTCCGTTGCCTTGTCAGCCTGTAGGTAATTCACTTTTCCATCTCTCTTCCAGCACGATCTATATGATCCTCCCCTGAGACACTTTAATGTCTGGAATGAACTCTCCCATCTTCTCTGGTGAGCACTGTGGCAGACAATTAACTGTAGCCAAATCTTTTTCTCTGTAAATTATCCCTTACTGTCTCCTCCATCCTTTCCTTGGTTTTAACTAACAACCTCATGAAATGTCTGACTCCTTGTTTTTTCTAGGGAAAAAAATTTGAACAAAACCACATTCAGACAGCCAGGCATAGACACACAAAACACGAACAATGAGTGCTCAGAGACAACCACCAGCATGCTCACAGAGGCATGCTTATATAGAGACATGGTGACGTAAAGCAACACCCAGAAGCATTTAATAAATTACCCAGATATATACACAGAGGGACAGACAGATGGGTTAAGGCTGCGTTTTTACTGGTGGCTGAATGAAAACATCGCTTTAATGCCCACAGGAGAGTGTTTTGGGAAAGCAGTGGCAGTAGCAGCACCAGATATTAAAGGCGGTAATATCTCTTTATTCACTCTTTCAGACTAATTGGCTTATCCTGGGAAGGGTAGCTACAGCTGCATAGCAAGTGTGAACTCATACACTTTCATAATCAAAGTCGGTTCAAGAACAGTGCAGCAGTCTTTCCAGAAACCATCCCCTGTTCCCAGGCAAGGAATGATTCCTGGAACTTGCATCCCTAAACTCCCTCTTTTGATCGCTCTGGGCAGCTCTGTCTTCAAAAGCAAGCTGAATTCGCTACATACAGTCATGGGAAGACTTATTCCCAGACCCCAGCTACACAGCTCCTAATGTATTAACTATGTTCACTTGAATGCCCATGCATGGAGCATCAGGAAACACTGCAGTTTATTAACACTTGGTACTTGGCTCCACTCTTCCTCCCCCATTCAAGGGGGCATTTTACCCACAGACAGAGAATCACAGATTCATTAAGACTGGAAAAGTCCAACATTTTCTTATTTCACTGTTAAAAACTGGCTAGTGTTGAGCACTATAACAATCTTCTTTGCTCGTGACTACAGGACAAATGAGGCCTAGCCCCAGCTGTCTGTCCTCACAGACAAGACCAGGTACACTGAGAATGCCTTGCTGCTGCTAATGATAACCTAGCCCGACTCGATGCCGCTGCCCACAGTTACATTCGCTAGCTGCTGCAGCTCCTCCCTTTCCTCCCATCAGCTGTGTGGATGTGGTAAACAAATGTAAGTTGATATCTACAGGGGTGCAATTTGCTGATAGAGTTAACCAACCCACAAGTTGTTTTGCTGTAACACCTGTACCATCCCTCATACTCTCAAAGTCTTGCTAAAGGCTTCAAGAGCTGATAATGGAAGAGTGGTGTTTTCCTACAATATCTTGTTCTTCATTTGTACCTTAAAGCTTTCCATAGCATCAAAGAAAAACTCAGTCAAGATGTATTCCTTTTAGTCCTTTTTCATATTACAGAAAAATGTTCTAGTATACTGGAAGCTGAATTTATATATCAAAGACACCACCTCCATTTTGCAATATTATGGTGGCTCAGAAGCTCTGATTTCTGTGGTCAGCCACAGCCTTGACACTATCAAAGCTATAGGCATATTTTTGTCTTCCCCCCTGGTTATGATATGATGTATTTCTTCTCAGTATATGGTACAGTCTGTCCATTACTGACCATCTGTTCTTTACAGAGAGTTCTCTGGATTTAGCATCATCTTGCTCTGTTGCATGTCATCTGGGGAGTGTCCTAAGCAAACCACTGCCTTGCTCTTTCCTGTTTCTCCTCGGACCATAAAGCTTCCACAGATATTATAATTTCAGCTATCCTCAGCTGATGGACAGGTTCAAATTACAAGGGTTTCATTACCAAAGCTTATCCAAACAGCTGATTCCTTTAGTTGTATCTGGGAATGTATAATTCTGAAAGATGACTGCATTACACTCATGCTTCTTCCTGTCCTTTGTATTTGTTTTCTTAGGCCACAGACTGTTAGATGTATTTACAAGGTGCTTAGCACAACTAAGCCACAAGCACTGATGATGTGCACTAGCATCAGGTGGAGGTTTATACTTCAGTCTATAACCTTGCACATGTTAAGGTGAAGAAAGGATTGAGGATTGAGTTTCAGCTGTCTTTTGTAGAACATGGTTTTGAAAAGACTGTAACACAGGAATTTAATAATTAAGGATGTTATTTTATCCTCTCTTTCTTCCTCTAGCACAACTTTACACCAGAGAATTCATGGATATTAATCCTGCTAATACTGGGTGCTTTTCCTCATTCTGCTTTTTTTTTAACCCTTTGTCTTTCAAACAATAATCCAAATCTTTTAGCATCGCATCCACTTTTAATTTCACTTCCCCAGTATGTTGGTTAGGTGAGTGAGCATACACTTCCCTAATCTGTGGACTACCTTTTTCTTTCTTAGTTGTTCTTCGTCTGTTTTGGGGAAACTTCAGCCTACTGTGACAAGCTCACAGCTCTGCATCATATCCCGTTTCCCTTTGACTTTTAATGCTTATTTGTGTTACAATGATATTTTATACATGTCAAGAGCTAATAGGGCATTTTGGACTGAAGAGTACTCACAACTGGGAATGACTGGTAGGATGTGACCTATTGATGAAATAGGAAATATTAGCTGGGCTGTGGGAACAGTCGTGCAGACTAACGGACTAACGGAAATGGGGACTTGTCACTACGTCCTGCCAAATAACATCTTGGGGGCAGTGAGCACTGAAGGAAAAAGAGATGACAGCATGATGAATTTGTTGGGAGTTCTTCTTTTTTTCAGGACTTTATCCATGCTTGGGCATGTGGGTGGCCCTGGAAGCAGGTAGGCACTCAGAGGGAAGAAGCTTACCACTTAGGGCTGCTGTCACTCAGAAGGGTGAATGCAGGGGAAGGACAGGTGATACCTTAGCTGTGCTATATGATCAGGTGCAGCAAAGCAGAAAAGAAATTTTAGGCTCTTCCCCCTCTTCTTTCTATCTTCTGCTTATTTCCTTCCTATCTTTTAATTTGTTCACTTTAGTTACCTCTTTGAATTGGTCAAACAGAAACAGACTTAGACCTAAGACTTCCTCTTTCCATTTAAATAAATTCCTTCACCACAGCAAGCCTGTTAATGCTGCTTCTGCTCAGATATGTTTTGCCTAGTTTGTGCTGCTCCATCCTACCAATATCAGATGAGGTAAAAGTCAGACTGGAGTCTGTTCAGATCAGCAGATGGCAGGCTCCTTCTAGCAATTGATACCACCAGCTTCATCCTACAGCCCCCTACATCAGAACATCCGAGGACGACATGCAGAGAAGAAGTATGATTTCTGCATCGTGCACTCAAAATGTGTGCATTATGTCAGTGAGGAATTTGTCAGCAGAGTCTTTGCAGCACACAGTTAGCCCCAGAGTGTAATGTGCATCAGCTGGGAAAACAAGAAGGCAGGGGCTGAGTAAACCAGCAAATGGTAGAAATCTGGATGTCAGAGAATTACAAGCTGACATCAGAGTCTGATTTCCCACTTACTACTTCACCTGTGAGTTGTCCTTCGAAATTAGTCTTATGCTCAGAAGATGTGGGTAATAAGAAAATTGGGGAAAAGAAAGAGCTGCTTGCAAATGAGATCTTTATTTTATGCATCCGTGATCAATGGTACCCTAATCAAGCCCTGACTTCCTTTAGGGGCAGCTACAGAACTGCTCTTTGCCGGATGGATTTCTTTAATCTTTATCTAGTTAGGTTTTAAATATCCATCAGCCTTTTTGGGAAACAACTCTGTTTCCCAAAGTTTTATGACTTGCCCATTCCTCTTAATATCACCACGCTGATTAGTTTAAACAAACTTCAAATGCAGGACGTTCAGCATTACTGATACAGCATCTCTTTTATGTTGGAGATGTTTGCTCCAATGTGTTGTATTTCCCAGTTTCACAGTATTTTTTAACAATACAGCATTGTTATGAAAATGAGCTGAGTAGTGAGTCTGATAGCAGGAATTTGCTCTGAGTCAAGAGTGGCAATTCGCAAGCATTGACTAACCAATTCCATAATCCACACAGCACCTCTGTGGATAAGGGAAGAAAGCTCCATTATCTCTAATATGCATGAGGATTTAAACAGGAAAGGGACAGCTGCTGTGTCAGAGTCTAAACGGATACTGCATACATGTTGGGAATTCTGGATTTTCTTTGGAAAAACTGTATCTCATCCCTCTACAACAGGTCTCAGGCATGTGTTAAGCAGAGAAGAGCAGCAGTCTTCTCTTCACAGAAAGCATGAACTTGGTGGGAATTCAAAGCCTCCATCAGAAAACTTCGGTGAGAGACAATAAAAGGAGATCTTTTTCCTTTCTTCTTTGATTAGGGAAACAGTTTGTCAAAACATCTATTAATACTGTAACTTTCTGTAAAATAGATCAGGAATAATTAAAAGGTGTAGTAGGGCCTTCTTTTATTTCTTTTTCTCATTTTCCATTTTAAAGTAAACTATGAAAAGCCCCTCTGGGGACAGCTTTCTCTTCCCCGGTAAGCACATCCCTCGTTGAGGCATCTCAGAGTTTGTATCTGACCCTTGCCACAGCTGTCCCATTGCACCCCTCATACAGCTTGTCAGATAATGCCACCATATGGATTTACCCTCCAGAATCACAGAATGTTAGGGGTTGAAAGGGCCCTTGAAAGATCAAGTCCAACCCCTCTGCCAGAGCAGGTTTTGAATGTCTCCAGGGAAAGAGACTCCAGAACTTCTCTGGGCAGCCTGTTCCAGGGCTCTGTCACCCATCACAGTGAAAAAGTTTTCCTTATGCTCATGTGGAATCTCCTATGCTCTGGCTTAGACTCATTGCCCTTGTCCTATCATTGGACATCACTCAGAAGAACCTGGCTCCGTTCTCCTGACACCCTTCCCATATTTATAAACATGAATGAGATCACCTCTCAGTCTCCTCCAAGCTAGACTGACTCAGCTCCCTCAACTATTCCTCCTAAGGGACAGGAGGTTTGCCTCCCTTCATCATCTTTGTGGCTCTGTGCTTAACTGTGCCCAGAACTGGACACAATACTCCAGATGTGGCCTCACCAGGGCAGAGCAGAAGGGGAGGGGAACCTTCCTTGACCTACTAGCCACATCCCTTGTAATACAGCCCAGGACACTATAGGCCTTCTTGACTGCAAGGGTACATTGCTGACTCATGGTTATCCTTCTGTCCATCAGAACCTCCAGAGCCCTTTCCCCTGTGCTGCTCTCCAAGAGTCCCCAACCTGTACTGGTCCATGGGGTTGTTCTTCCCCATATGTAGGACTGTACACTTGCCCTCATTGAATTTCATTCAATTTCTCCCCACCCAGCATTCCGGCCTGTCCAGGTGTCTCTGAATGGCAGCACAGCCTTCAGGTGTGTCAGCCACTCCTCCCAGGTTTGTCTCATCAGCAGACCTGCTGACAGTGCATCCTGTTCCCTCATCCAGGTCATTGATGAATACATTCAATAGCAGTGGTCCCAGTACTGACCACTGAGGGATTCCACTAGATACAGGCCTCCAAACAGACTCTGTCCCATTGGGAGGTGTCCCTGCCTATGGCAGGGAGTTGGAACTAGATGATCTTTGAGGTCACTTCCAACCTTACCATTCTATGATCACAACTCTGACTTCTTTCCTTCAACCAGTTCACAGCCTCCCTCACTATGCGATCCTCCAGACCACACTGCCTCAGTTTAGCTGAGAGGATGCTGTGGGAGATGTGTCAAATGCTTTACTGAAATCAAGATAAACCACATCCACAGCTCTACCATCATCTATCCACCTGGTAATGTCCTCATAAAAGCCTATCAGGCTGGTTAACCATGAATTCTTCTTGGTAAAATCATACTGACTGATCCCCAATGGCTTTCTTTGATATGCCTAGAGACAGTCATGAGGATATGTTGTTCCATCAACTTAGCAGGGATGGAAGTGAGGGCAACCAATCTGTAGTTACCTGGGTCTTCCTTCTTGCTCTTTTTGAAAACTGGAGTGGCATTTGCTTTCCTGCAGTCCTCTGCCACCTCTCCTATTCCCAAGGACTTAACAGAGATGATGGAGGGTGTCCTAGCAATGACTTCCACCAGCTCTCTCAGCACCCACAGGTGCATCTTGGCAGGACCTATGGATTTATGCTTGTCCAGATTGCTAAAGGCATGAGAAAGGTACCTCTAGGCAATATTTCTTTCCTGCATAGGTTTTGGCATCTTGAGTGTTTTCTCATGGGTTTTCCAAGCCCCCCCACTGCTATGCAGCCTGTGTTACTGAGCACTACTTACAAATTGCTTTCTTTTCTTTCAGAATACCACATTGGTTTTGTTTTAACACATGCTTATAAGTGGGTGTTAGTGAGCTTAAGAAGGTATGTCAGGACAGTGCTGCAATTTTGGTTCCCAGATCTGACCTCCACAGAACACCTGACAGACAGGCAAGAGACCTAATGCTGGAAATGTGTGAAAAGTGTTTTCTCTTAAGACTGGAGTCCCAGCTGGTAACTGCAAATCATTGTATGTGCCTTCTGAGGTTTATGGGCACGTAACTGAGCAGATGAACATTCCTGGATAATATAGATCACAACTGTTTTGAGAAAGGGAAACAAAAGTCTAAGTCTATTCTTCCACTGCTGATCCAGAAGTCTGCCTGCCTTAAACTGCATGGTAGGTATATCCCAGTTTTCTAGGCTATGGTGTATTTCAGGAAGTGAGACTTCTGGGTTTTATAAAGTCTGTTATGAAATGGGAGTGAGNAAAAAAAAAGAGCAAGATACAAAGAAGTGCATATGAAAGGGCAGAGCTCAGGAATAGGGCACAGGACAGGCAGGTGGATCTGAATTGTCCTACCATTGACCTCTTTTCTGGAGGAAGCGTTTTACCTCTGCCTGCTTTCCTTGCCAGCCCCACTCTTGTTTTGGTCCATTTGCAAGGATATTTCTGCAGAGCAGAGCAACTATCTCTCTGACTATCTCCTCCCCACTTTGAATTTGACCTATACATAGAGACTGACTTAAAAGAACTTCTGCTTGTTAGTTATATTAATACTGAAGTACTCAATTTTCACTGCCAAAGCCTGTGTTCCTCTCCTAGCACAGAAATGAAGTATTTCATGGAAAACCTCACAAATTCTTTAATTATTCATGAACCAACAGCATGCCCATAAGCACCTTCTGAGTAGCCAGAGGAACATTTTCACTGATGTGTTGTTTATGATGGATTATTTACTTGTTTATTATATAAGTGAATAATTACATCCCACTTTCATGATGAACTTCTAGCTAGATGTGCTCACAAATATTAGATTCTAGGAAGAAAACCAAAACATACAGCAATCCCCAAACACCACTCTGAAACACTGCCAAGCATATATACCTGAGATGTCTGTTGGGCTGCATGGGGCCAGAAAAGACAGGCTGGGAAAAACATGCAGCTGGGAATGCAATCCATCCAACTTCTACTTGGCATAATGGGGGAAAGGGCGTGAGGAGGGGTGTTAGTGTGAGCATGTTCAGCCATTTGCTGCATGTAGGATGGCTAACGTGCATCTGGGCAAGGAAGCAGCATGTTTCAATTTCACTTGTCTAGACAGGGTTTTCAGTTGCCCGGCTCTGGCAAGCAATGTGAGATTTCATACCTTGATCTTATCATGCTGTGCTCAGTTTACTTCAGAGGGAACACCTGCAGCCTGAGAGCCTGGATTCAGTGGGAGCTGCAGATGCAGAGCACCTCCAAGGATTTGGAGCTCTGTCCTTGACTGGGGTTGCTAGGAGCAGCGCTGCCTGATGTGCTGTGCTTTGGCTATCTCAATGGATTTCGACACTTTGGAACAGTGGATTTCCAGCAGAGGCTTGGGTCCTCTCAGGTAACTTATGGCTTGACAGCTATTGACCAGCCTTGCCTTTTGTTTTTTGCTACCTTCTGTGAAACAAGTGGAAAACATCTGCTCTAAGTTGCCAGGAAATTAACTTAATAACAGCAGACTCTTTGCATATCATCCTCTCATTGGTGAGCAGCTCTCAGAGATGACTAGTAGACTTAAAGCAGTGGTGTGAGCAAGTGGTGAGTTTGCACAAACTTCCACTAAAGCAGTCACACTAGTTGCAGTTCTTCTGAGTGAAGTGTTGGGTGCAGGTGAATGTATGTGAATAGTCCTACTATTGACACTATTATGGCTTGTACCAGAACAGTGCCTCAGGTCAAACAGGAACAGGTCTCCCTTGTACCAGCCACCTAGGAACTCCTAGAAACAGACAGTTCCTGCAGTAGAAAGCTTACATCTAAACAAAAGTGTCCTTTGAAAATTTGGTTTGCTACTATTTTTTATTTGTTATTTTTATTGCAGATCCATGCATATTTAGAGGTATGAGTAGGTCTGGATTTAGTTCAATGTAGATGCATGTACTATTCCTCCCTAGCAGTGCATGGTATACAAAGCTCTGTGGGAACTGCCTGCAATGTCTAGTGCATAACGACCAGTCAGTTTGTTTAAGTTCAGGAGGTAATTATCAGGGATATGAGATACTGACAATTTTAACTTCTGTAAAAGAGATTTTTTACTTCCTGCTGCTTTTATATTTCATGGCATTAATTGAGTGTCTTCTAATCTTTGACAAATTGTGTAATTCTGTGTCGTTCTATCAACTGGTACTTGGGAGTGCTTTTTATAAATAATTTTGATGCTAACATGCAACTAAAGATCCCTTGAATTTGCTAGTAATCAATAGGTTACAAAAACAGTCCCTCCTGAAAGTGTTTAAACAGCAATTCTCCTGTCCAGTGCAAGCCTATTTTAACACAACAGCTCTATAATAACACACGTGATGGATGTGCTCACAGCAATTGTGGTCTCACCAGCCATGTATTGTCTTTTACAGCAGCCACTACAAAAGGCTTTATGGCAAAGGCTTCCAAACCCTTCCAGTTGCAGCTCTCCTCCACAACAGATAATCTGTACAACTCGTGATATGAGTGTATCAGATGAAAGAGCTTTCTCTTGGGAGGGCTCTTGACTACACTCATAACTGCTGGCACCTTGCTCGGCAGGCCGACCTCCCATTTGATAACTGTTGTGCTAGGAGGAGATGCTGCCAGAAACGCAGCTGCAGGTACACAGTGTGAAATAATCATCTTGTCACAGAGCAGACCATGCTTTCCCCAACCCCCCTCAAGTAGAGATGAGCTTAAACTTCCGATCAGGAGGGTTTATATCGTCTTTTGGAACACTAGTGGGAGACACTGGTGAAGCGACGGCCACCAGACATGTGCTGTGCCTTGCCATTTTCTGCAGTGGCTGCTCAAGAGCTTAATGCCAGAGCAAAGTTCACAGAAGGACAGTGAAGCTGATGAAAGGTCTGCAGAACAGGTCTTATGGGAAGAGAATGAGGGAACTGGGGTTGTTCAGTCTGGAGGAGGCTGAGGGGAGACCTTCTTGCTCTCTGCAACTCCCTAAAAGGAGGTTGGAGCGAGCTGGGAGTTGGTCTTTTCCTAGTAACACGTCATAGGACGAGAGGAAATGGCCTCAAGTTGTACCAGGACAGGCTTAGATAGGATATTAAAAGAAGCTTCTTCATTGAAAAGGGTGCTCAAAACACAGCGAGGTGATTGAATCTCCATCCCTGGAGGTGTTTAAAAGGCAGAGTGTCCAGCACCAGACTTGGTAGAATTAGATAATGGTTGGACTTGATGACCTAAAGGTCTCTTAACACACGATTGTACGATCCAGCTCAACCTTGTCCCCACTCTGGGCTCCTGTCAGCGCTGGGGCCCAAAGAGAGGGACATTTACTGCACAAAACGCCCACTTTTTCTCAGGTTTTCCCCTGCAGTGCTGGATGTTCCCCTCATGGTAGGGGGGCTGCCGGGCTGTCCCCGCGGGTGCGCAGGTGTGTGCCTGCACACCCCCCAGCCCTAGCCAGGCCGCGTCGCCCCCCTGTTCCCCTTCGCCTCGTCCCTGGGCGAGATGGCCGCCCCTCCGAGGGACGAGGCTGGAGGCGAACTGGGGGGCGACGCAGTCCCTCTGAGGAGAAGCGAGAAGAGGAACGGCGCAATCCCCGCGCTTCCCGCGCCCCTCTCCGCGACTGCTACCGCTGCCCTCAGCAGCTTCACGGCCATTGACGTCATGAGTAGGGCGGGCCACATGACTCCATCGGAACCAATCAGTTGCGTCCGTAGCCGCTCCGGCGAGAGGCTGTCGGCAGCGCTCGCTCCTCTCGCCGCCTCCTCCCGCGGCGGCGGCGGCGGTGGTGGCGGCGCGCCTGGACACACACACACCCCCCCACCATACACACACCCGCACCTACGGACGCACACCCGCACCCACATACATGCACACGCGCGCCCGCCGCCGCACGCTCTCGAGCACACGCCCCGGGGGGAAGGAAAGAACCGCGGCCGGACGCCCCGCAGCCCCCGCCGCCGTCAGGAGCCCCCACCACCACCATCACCGGCTTTTGTCTGCCGCCCCCGCTGGGAGCCGACCCTCCGCTCGGCCGGCGTCCGCCCGGGAGCATGGACGAAGCGCTTTGAGAGGGGGACTCGCCGAGGGGGGCGGATATTGAAGTTCGAATAAGGATTTTTATCGCTTCCCTTTCCCCCTTTCTCCCCGCTCCGGTGCGGTTCGATCCCTTCCCCCATCTTCCCTCCTTTTTTTTTTCTTTCTTTTTTTTTTTTTTTTTTTTTTTTTTTTTTTCTTTTTTTTTAATTTTTTTTTTTTTTTTTTTTTTTAAATTTTATTTTCCTTCCTTGTTTAAAAATTTACTTTATTTTATTTTATTTTTTTAAAATCCGTCTCGTGAGGCTGGATTTTTTTGTTATTATTTCTAATTTGATTTGGTTATACCCGTCTCTGCCGCCCGTAGAGACTGGTCTCTCCGGGCAGCGCCATCCTTCCATCCCGACCCACGGGGCTGCCATGGATCGCACCGGCGGCTCCGGTGGGGGCAGCGACCGCAGGCAGACCGAGGAGAGCAAGCCTCTGCTGGGCGAGATGTCCGCTCCCGAGGGGAATAAAATGGGTGCCGCGCCGTGCCGGAGAGCCCTGCTCCACTGCAACGGCATGAGGTACAAGCTGCTGCAGGAGGGGGACATCCAGGTGTGTGTCATCCGGCACCCCCGGACGTTTCTCAGCAAGATCCTCACCTCCAAGTTCCTGCGGCGGTGGGAACCGCACCACTTGACCCTGGCAGACAACACCGTCGCCTCGGCCACGGTAAGAGCCNGGGGGCGGCCAGAGCGCGGCTGCGGCCCCGGAGGCTTCCCCGCCCCGCGGGGCATCGGCGAGGACAGACCCGCCGCCGCTGCGGGGCCGCGGGGGCGGATGATGCGTTTTTGTGCCCTGCGGTCGCCTTGCCGCTGGTCCCAGCGGGGTCCCCCCGAGAGGGTCGGGGTGCGAACGGGGGCTTGGCTTGAGCGGATCCCGGAATGCCTGTGGACATTTAATTTGCCTTCTTTGTAATCCTGAGGAGATTTAATTTGGCCGTTCCGGTGTTTTTCTTAAAACAAGTCTAGTTTTTATTATTAATGGTTATCATAATAGTATAATGATTATCAGTATTATTGCCTTCGGTTTCTTTTTCCTTTAAAAAAAAAATTCTTCCTTGTCAACATGACACAGGCATGAAATTGACACACTGAGTCGTCTCTGTCTGAAACCAAAGCCGGCAAATATCTGCTGGCATGTTGGCCAAGTTAGAAGTGGAGGAAGAGGAGGATGCTTTTAAATTAGAGAGTGAAGGCTCCGGGTTTGCAGGGTCTTTGCTTTGTTTTAGGCCTGGGTTTGGGGTTCTCGTTTGGCAGTCACATATCCAACCCAGACACAGGCGATGCGGTCGTAAAACATGGAGATTCCTTCAGGGTTTTCTTTCTTAATGGAAAATGATGCAAGAGAAAAATGCAAGGTGATGATCTCATCGGTACAAGAGCTGTACGAGAGATGGATACAGTCTTTAAAATTGTAATTTATATTTACACGTACAACTAAAAATGTCATGGCCAGTATTACTTGAACGTTTGTATGGTATACGTTGTGATTACACCCAAATTTTGTCTGATGGCTATTTACACAGCTCACAGAACATGCTTTACGGTGATTTTTAATCATTCAGTAGTTAGACCGTGTCGTAGTTCTTTTGATGTATGTGTAAATGGATCATTTTTCTCAATGGCTTCGTTCTGGCCTTCCTATAGGACACTGGTGATGTGAGAGAGTGGATTGGCTTTTGTGTGGATTTTCTGTTAATGGTCTGTTTCAGTGGGTTCCGCCGAGTCTCTGCCGTGCTGGGAGGCTGGATTTTTTTCACACTTGGGTACGCAGACACACAGAGTGTGTAAATCTCCCTCCTGCATCACGCTTCGCTGTGGAACATTCAAAGCAGGTTTTCAGTGTGAGCTACTTTAACCTTCAGGTAGGCCAGCTGCCTGTTCTCACAGAGCTCTTTTGCTGTGCCACAATGACATCTCTGCTTACCGTTTCCACCGGTGCTCTTGAGGATGTTTCCAAAAGAACATTTTTCTTTCTTTGGGAGAACTCCCGTGTTAGAAGGAGAGGGATGACTTTGTCTAGCGCTGCTGGAGAAAATCCCTGAAAGACAGGAGCACGAGGAGTTTTTGCAGTTCTTAATTTTATTAAGATACCATCAGTGTAGAGGGGAAGTTGAATATCGGAGGGGATGAGGCATTTTCCTGGCTGACGATCCACACAGCTGATGATTTCTGAGCAGAGGAGGATACCAGTAGAGAGAGGCATGATCATGCTTCAGACATTAATCTCTGCAATGTGGCAATACTGGGCATGAAGTTGTATTTGTGTAGGGGACGTCAAACTCTGCTCACAGCTGTCACCGAAGAAACAATGTCTAAAGTCCTATGGGATGGTGCTTTAATTAATGTCGAGGTGTTCTAATTCCTAATTATTTTACGTATATAAATAGAAGACACTCAAACATTGTTCGTACCATTGCAGGCTCCATTTTGTTAAGCAGGGCTCTTCATGCTTGGTCTTGTGCCTTATCATTTCTGTTCCAGCACTAACTCATCAAGTAAATACCTTCGTTCAGAGAAATATCTGTGCTTTATTTTCTCCAGTACTGTCTTTGGTTTTTTGGGAGTAATTAGGGCGCTAGGATAAGATCCATGTTTACTTGTTGCCTGCATGTCTAGGTACATTTAGGACATATATTTCAGACATTGGGTCTGTGATACCTAGATTTTACTCTTTATGTTTTTTGAGCTGGAAAATGTGATTTAAGCAAAATATGTGGTGGTTTAGCCCCCGCCCCCTACGGAAGTAGGTTAAAGGCATAATGCCAAAACCTCCTGAAACTGTAGGTAGATATTTAAATGTAGCTAATTTGGTTTTCGAGAGCTGTAGAAAATTATCCTTGCCGTCCATTGAAAATGAGCATTGGAAGCACTCAACAACTTTGATAACAAGGTCGTTTTTACACATAGGGCTTTCCACAGGCAGGGTGCTTTGTGAGCAGCCAGTAATTAATCTTCACATCATCCCTTTGCAAATCCTCCGGCGTGACGAGTTTTACTGCATTCTATGCAAGATGAATAAAATGGGACAGGAAAATAACATCACTTTGGTTTTGCATTCGAAAGCAAAAGTTTTAATGACAGCTAAATCCGCATCTGTTAAATTATGTCCCCGAGTACAAGGGTTAAACTATTTGTTGATTCTAGGCACTTTTTGTCCTTTTTATTGTCACTTGAGACATTGGAACAAGTCTTCTCCCCACAAACTCTTGCTTGTCAATGCTTGGACTATAGGAGTTATAGGAGTTAGCATTGCTTTGTGTGTGGATTATCCATCTGCAGTTTTTCCATGAGTTAGACACTGTATGTGTCCACAGAGAAGTCTGAATAATGAGACCCTACCCACGTTTGTGGGTTGGTTTTGTTTTTTTTGTTTTTTTTTTGGTGAGAGGGAACTACTGCTGCTGTTTGATTAGGCGGTAACATGCTTCGTGCTGACAAGATAGCTTCCCATAGCAGAGCACTGTGCAGCAGTGTGACGGGACCAGTGTTAGGCCATCTTACTTTAGCAAAATGTGTGGAGAAAAAAAAAAAAATCTTCTCTACCGAGTGCTTTTTCTGGCATGAACGCAAGTGTTTTTTTTCAATTGCAAGAAATCCATGTTAGTAATAACAATTAAAAATTGTATTCTGAATTGATATCTGCATTCAGCTAACAGATGGAAAGAAAGATACTGGCTTGTGGAGTGGAGAGTTCTGCAACTGTAGGTGTTGGGACTTGGTCTGACTTACATGTTGACTCCATTGTTTGTTTCGTGTTTCTCCTTTCTCAGAGAATGGGTTAAAGTTGATACAGTTTCACCAGTACAGCTTCCCTCCTGTCCCATCCGTGCTTTCCCTCTGTTTAATTTTTTTTTTTTTTTTGTTGTAAATACTAACATCCTAGTAGGAAATTTTGATACTTAGAAAAATTGCTTGCCAGACAACAGCTTGCCTGGGGATGAATCTAACTTTCTCCCCCATGGGAGGAATAATGTTTATTTTATAAACGCCTACCCAACTCAAATGTAGTGCCCTTACTAATTTTTTTTTTCCAGTGAGATCTGTCCTTGCACAGCTTGAAGGGCAGTGATAGTAAAAACAAAGACAGGAATGAAATCCAATTTAATATTCCTCATGTGATTACTTTTGTGTGTGTATGTGAAGAGCAACCCTGTGAGTCTCTTTAGGAGAAATGGTGAAATTTGATTTTCAGTAGTTTTAAAGGTAGCCATCATAACCAAACTTCTTTGCCTTTAATATCCTTCTGCCTCGTCTCTTTTATGTCTCTCCCCAGCTCCTTGCTTTCATTCTTTTTCTTGTACCAGTTGGGAGGAGATGTTTAGGACAGTGAGTTTTGAAGTACTAGGCTTTAAGTAAGACTTGTGATACACATGTATGTGTAGCTGAACAGGAAAGAATAAATAAGCGATTCATTTTCACTGGCTAGTGATGACCTCTCTAATTCCCATCTGGGAAGATAAGACATAATTGAAACCATGAAGTTACTCATTAATGTCCCTCAGGGAGATGGAAACTTTGACTTTGCATGCACATTTCGCATTTCTTGGTTTTGCCTTGGCAGGTGAGGTGAGTGTGATGTAATGTTACATTCAGAACCCGTGACAATCCTGAAGAGATTTGAGTGTCTTTGTGTGAGGACAATACTTTATTGACAAGCTACCTTATCAGAAATATATTTGAAAGAAGAATGTAAGTGGATTAGGGAATAGCATTTGTATTTTCTTCTAGACACAAGAACACATATCCAATTAATATTAAATGAGGCAGGGCAAGATGATCCGTTTCAAAGAGAAGTGGAGTAGAAAATTGTCTTCTAATTGTTTCTTAAAAATCCAGCAATTCTGCCACTGCATGTGTTTCAGCATGCTATGATATGTCTGTCTTTCCTTCTTTTGGTAAAGATAGACCAAAAATTCCTATCAAGCTGCTCTCATTGTTTACTGTAGCACAGGTTCCCATTCGTTAGAGAAACACATTTAAAAAAATTAAATTTCCCTTGAAAAACAATTAGCTCAAGTGGGAAATATAATGCAGAGCTCAGAAGCTTCAAAACAAAGGTACAAGAATTTTTTTTAAAGTTTTCCTTGAAAAGGAAGATTGTAGCATTATCCAGAGTCCAAATAGGATGACTATGGAGTTATTTTAATAATAATGATAGTAAAGTAAATAGTGTGTGGTAAGCAAAGAACTGTCTTTTCAGTCCTGTGCTATTGATGAGGCTCTGTGAATGTGACCTAAAACTAGCTCGGTGGGCCCATCATCATTATATGTATAAATAAATCTGAACATAGAAATAACAAATCAATTTAAGACCGTATTTTAAAAGAAATTGTAACAATGGAACAATAAATTACAATTAATTTTCAATATTTCTCGTTGTTTATTATTGATGATTGTTTTCATTTGCCAAAAAGTGGTACCCATGTGGTTTGTGTGTACATGTTTTTGTGGTTTGTGTGTACATGTTTTTGCTGATTCTGAGTTACCTTGTTGCTATCTATCAGATGTTTTCTCCAAGCACATCAAAAGTAGCATTTGGTCTCATAATCTGCATGCAACCCATGATAATTTAGAGTTCTCTGCAAATTGAGAACAAATCACTCCATGTTATCAGTGCTGGTGAAATTGAGATTCTGTTTCAGAACTGACAAAGGGATGTTCCTGCATTAGCTTAGCCTATTTTTTTTTTTCCTGAAGACTTAATTAAATATTACTATGTTGTGAGAAAACATTTTATTGGTACATTAGTTAGTAGCTCAGCACAAGAAAGCCTAAAACATTATTTCTTTAAATTTATTTAATGCCTATCAAACATACTTTAGAGTATATAGTTCCTGCTATGCTTAAAAAGTGTAAGTCAGTAGTGTTAAGGTATGTGTTTATATGTCACAGAGTTTATTTAAAATATGAAAACAGAAGCTATATTCATTGATAGAGTGAGAGCTCTTAAAACTGTGTTAACACCCAGCCAGTAAATTTTACATGTTTTAGAACCTAAATAGAAAGGATACTCAGAAATACTTCTGCCTCATTTTTCATTTTGGCTGGGAAGTAAAGATGTGGTGCTAGCCACTACCTGGTGATAATAGTCCCCCTGAGGATGCTTGTAAATTGCCTCCAGCCCTCAGCGGGGATCTGATTCTGCATCAGAGCAGGGAGTAGAGTAGCTCAATATCACTCATGGGGCTGAGCTGAGAGGTGGTTTTTTTTTTTTGTAGTGTATTATTTTAACTTCAGTNTTTTTTTTTGTAGTGGAATATTTTAACTAGAGTTAAAAGAAGTGTCTACTAGATCATCAGAGCTGGTGTGTGGTTCTTCTAGGAAAGAATGTACTGCTCAGAGAAGTTGGGCATGCCCTGTTGTTGGAAGTATTCAACGTCAGGCTAGAAGGGACTTTGAGCAACCTGATACAGTGAATGGTGGCCCTGCCTATGGCCAGGGAGTTGGCCTAGATGATCCTTAAAGGTCTCTTCCAAGGCAAACCATTTTACAACTCTCTGATTCTGTGAAATACAAAAGAGAACATTCAGGTTTTCAGAGGTGGAAGGCTAGGTTGAGAGTCTTATCTATATCAGGGTTCCAATGTGCAGTTAGGTTTGTGTTGTTAGCAGGAGTTGGGGAGCAGGGGGTCCCACCAAACTTGTTGACAGATCTGTTCACACTGAGAAATTCTTGGAGGAAGAAGATAGTAGGTTTTGTACATAGAGAGGTGCATATGCTTTTGTAGTTCCTAAGTAACAGGTGAGTTTTAATCTGACACACAAAAAGGCTTCTCTCATTTCCTTCTATGTTAGTAAGTGTGGCTTGTCTAATGGGGTTTTACTCATCTCACCACATGGGATTTATGGAAGAAGAAACCTACCTCAAATACTTCAAGCCTTTTGGAGTCTTTAGAAGTAATTAGATTGTGGGTTGCATGGGTAGATTGTGGCTTGTTTATTAGTGTTTTGAGCAATGTTAGTTGCATCAGTTCTGTTCTGTCTACATGTGTTTATAGATATGTAGTACTTAATTCCATAAACAGTCCTCTGTTTGAAGATGATTGATACTTCAGCATGTGTAATCCATACAGAGGGCTTGTGCAGGTATGCGCACTCAGTCAGATCCTTTTTTTACACAGTTTCTTGCAGTGTTGTTGGCAATAATCATGTCTTGGGCACTTCTAGCCACTGCTGTTCATTTCTGCATCTGCACTATACTGTGCCAACCTGTCTTTTGTGTGCACTTGACACTTTGCAGGGTCACGTTGAGAATATCTGTGTGCACTGGCTGGGGAAGGCTTTCTGTCTTTGTACCTTTTACAGATTTGTTGTCTTTTAGCTGGATCAGGGAACCAATCTCTTTCACTTTGTAGTCCAGCAGGCTGTTGAGGAAGAAGAGAAGGGGGAAACATGGTAGGTTGGAATTACTGCCAAAAACAATGTATTAAATCATTGCGTAAAATTTTCCTGTTTTGCACAATAATTGGGAATGCAGGGGCAATACCAGGAAAGGGAAAAGACAATTGAAAAGCATACATTATAACTGAACACGTCAATGGCAAGTGAAGTTTTAGCTCTTGTGGTTGTGGAGGAAAACACGAAGTCAGAACCAGATGCTGAACTGAAAGGCCTTCGCTTCGCAGGCTTAACAGCTAGGAGAATTTAACAATGCTCCTTAGGTTTTGGAGAAGAGAGTCTTGTTTCAGGGTTTATGACATTTGCTGCTAGCAGTACTGACATTTTCAATACTTAAAGTGGTTTCTTGACTTTGCCTCCTGGGCTATCCCATGACTGATGGGAGAGGGCTAGTAGAGTGGGAAATACGGAAGAAGCAGGTAACATGCATCTACTTTTATCAGAGTTTTCAGTATAGTTTTAGATAATTTTACCTGTTTTTTTTTTTTTTTTCCCCTTTGGAGAAACTTGGAAGAAAAGGCATCTAGTTTTTCTTGATTTGAGAGCGTCTGCTAGGTATGTGCCGTTACTGAATTGAGCTCAAGGAAGTCGTCAAGTTGCAGTGACTAAAATCTGAACTGGAAGTACACTCGGTCACGTACATTCTTGGTCTGGCTCTGCTGAAATCAGTAGGGTAATTTGAGGAGAGGGATTATCATTCATTGCCTGCACCGTGAATGGCAGGATGTGCTGTTCAGAACGCCAGGAAGGTTCAGCGAAAGATCACTGTGCAGCTTTCAGGTTGGCTTCTGGCTGGGAGAGATGGCTGACTCTACTGTTAGGCTTCTACAGCTCTCCACAGAATAGAGCCTCACTTTTGGGTTTTTTGGATTGGCAGATCTCAAGGTGTTTAGCAGCCTGCATTAGGAGGAGTGAGTAGCTCTTTTATGAGTGAGAGGCTTGCTGGAAACATCCCAGTTAGAAGCAGTTTGCTGTTTTGCCAATGTGTAGACAGTGCTGTCCTGATAGAAAGTTATTTTGTGACATTACTTTCTTCTATGTGGAAAACTGGGTCTGAGGATGGAGAAAGTAATGAGTATTGGAGATATTCAAAGTGAGGCTTGGCAGGGCTCTGGGCAACCTGATCTGTGTGAGGTTGCCACTGCTTACTGCAGAGGAGGGTGGATCAGATGACCTTTGGAGGGCCCTTCCAACCCAGACTATTCTATGATTCAGTGATGGCTTACTCCAGTCTGAAAGCTCTGTCAAGGACAGCAGTGCACATCTTCAAGACACAACAGACCATGAGACCCAAGTGCTTCCTCTGCACCTTCTTATCCTGCAAAACTGGGGAAAATATGTGCCGTTTGCTGCAGTCTATTAATGTTTAATTATTTGGTGGAGCCTTGGTGGATCAGCAAATGGAGCTACTGACAGAGCAGGATTTTTTAGGGTTTGCTTTTTTATTCACTTTGTGTTTCCATTTACATCTCTGTAGATGGGAGGAGTGCTAGCTGGTGTCACTGATGGAGGGAAGGGTGATGGGGCTTGGGTCCCAGAGCAGGCTGCACAAGGGTGCATGTCCTTCTCATTCAGGATTTCCAGAAAAGTGCTGCCAGCTGCCACTGCTGCTCCACAGGGCATGTGCCAGCTCCTCTCTGCCTCTCATCCCCAGACAATAGAGTTTTATTAGGAAAAAATGCTGCTTGCTGCAAATTGATCTCTTGTCCCCCATTTGGTCTTGAAATTTGCTGAAGTATTGCTGTGGTTTTGGTTTTGGTCTTGGCGAAGCTTGCATGAGGCTGAATCCTCTGCAGGGGCAGCTGCATCCAATTTGCTTGGAGGTGTAGGAAGATGGTGCTGCTGCTTCTGCTATTGTCTGCTTAATACTCTCACCTGTAGTCATTTTCACTCTGTAGGCAACGGCAAAGTGTGAGATTTAAAACAGGATAAGCCTTGTCACGGGCCCTCGACATGTGTCTTTGTCTGCTCAGAATCACCACTTATTTCGGGGTAAGAGCTCTTGCACCTTTCACAGTATGTTGTGGTTTGACTAATGCTGTTGTTCCTGTGACTGAGAGATTGCAGAGTTTTCTGACTGGATGAAAAATTTAAAAGGAAGAACTGCTTTCACTCTTGTTGAGCAGAAAAGTGATAACCAGGGCTTCAGAAAAGATGAATAAAATCCTGAATATACAATGGTTCTCAAACTCATCTTGAATTTTGTGATATTAAGAGCGTGGATGTCAGATGCACTAAAGGGCTTTTGCTTCTTGGTTTTTCAGAGCTTAAAGAAATGCTGAATTAAAAAAATTTTTTTTTTTTTAATTTTGAAAAATATAAAACACAGAGAAATGGATTTAGGTTTTGTAAGTTTCCATTTATAAAAAATGCCATATGTGGTACAGTAAATGTTGCCTGAAGGTAGCTGAGATTAGGCTCAACAAAGTTGGTGTGGTTTTGCTTTGTTTTGTTTTTGTTTTTTTTTTAAAGACAAATCTACAAAATAATTATATTTGGGGATATAATTATTTTGTATAGTGTTTTTCTTAGGCCTAAAGAGAAGCTGTGTTTGCAAGTGATGATAGAAAATAGTGTTTCTTTTTCTCTCAGAAGTTACTCATTGTTTTGAAGTGTACAGATGTCTATGCATATGTAGTAGATGAGACTTTTGGCCATGTTAGCCCAAAGATACGGTGAGGATTTTGTAACAAAAAAAAAAACCCAAACCAAAACAACAAACCCTCATTATTTGTGTATAGTCAATTAACACCTAACTGAATGAAAAAAAAAAACAAATAAACAAAGGTAACTGCATGTGCAGACAGATAATGTGGATAATTTTAAAAAGAAAACTCATTTTTCCTCCCCTAAACTACCTGAAGATACCCATGGTGTGTTCCCAACAAGATGTTCCAGGCAGTGTAGAGCAGGCATTCCTTGATGGTAAAGCTGTGGTGTTGCTGTTTTTCATGTGGCCCTTTCTTCCCAGTCTTTGTCTGCTTTGGCTATTTGGATGTAATCTTTTGGGACTGTCAGGTGTCTCTTACCCTCTCTGGTTCTTGTTGTAATGGGGTTCTGTTGTGCCATGGAAGTTTTGGTTTGCTGCTGTGATTCAATTAGTGTGTATTGTGAGCAGACTTTCTGCACTGTCTGTGCAAACACCTAAAAAAGGTTGAATGATTTTGTTAGCCATTTTCAGGGATGGGCATTAGTAGTAAAGTAGAAACTACTTTTTGAAAAAGTTTCTGAAACTTGCTAAGCAGAATCCAACTTGAGAATCAAAATACTAGGGGCGTGTATGATCTTTCCATAAATATCAGTGTCTGTTTGACCTTTCGTGACCAGCAAAAAGGAAGGATTGTTTTTGGCCTTTACAAAAGGATGGCAGCATAATGACTTCTTTCTACAAGTCCTTGGTTTTCAACTTCACTGTACTTCAGCTGTCTCAAAGTGCTTTATGGTCAGTGTTTTTATACGTGTGGAAAACAGAAGGACAAATAAATGTCTATCAGGCTTCTCAGAGGTGTCTGCTTCTGTTGGTTTGTGCTTAATTTGTGGTTCCTTCTTAGTTGGCATATGCATCTCTGGTTCATTCTGGAGTGTGTCAGGTTGGACACCAAGAATCTATAGTAGTGTGTTGTACCTTGCCCTAATGTTCATGATAAATCACCCATAGGAGTTGGGGCAGAAATGGAATTTCTGTGCTTCGGCCGCCAGACCGTGTCTTCTCTCCTGCTTTTGATGGCTGTTCCTTTTCTTAATGGTTGTAAATCTCATTAAAAATCAGTGGAAGTGTGGGAGAGTGACTGACAGCAGAACGTGGCCCAGGGTGTCGTGCTCTTCTTACAAGCCTTCAATCTTCCTGCAAAGAAAGTATCTGTCAGGGAACCAGGTGCCAATCAGTTCAAGTCTCTTGCTTTCTGCGTCGCGCACGCTTTGTGTGTTCTAATAGTCACTTCTGACAACCTACCACTTTGCTCTTGCTTTAGAGGCTGTTAAGATTGAATTCAGAAGTAAAGAGTAAGACAGAGAAGCCTTGACTGCACTGAAATTTTCAGGATGGGAGCGAACCTGCACAATTACTGTAGAAGGAGCATGTTGTAATCCATTTTTGAAGAAAAGATTGACAGTTCTCTCTCCCTTCTCATACCTTTACTATATAAACCTTTTGATGTTGAGCTCTAAAATTTAGGAATCACTTGAGAAGAACATGATTGCAGAGGCATCTCTAGACACCACAATGCAAACTGTGAGATGGCAGGAAGCTGAGAGTAGAAAGTTACTAGGAGCCATTGGTGTAAGCTAATGCAAGTCTGCAGATTTTTTTTTTTTTTTTTGTCTGGTAGCTGTGCAGTTATTCTCGTTGGGGCTCTGAGTGTCGAGTTGTTCCTGGCAGCTTGAAAAGGTAGCTGCACGACGAGAGGTTTCTTTGCCCTGGCTGTTACATTGCCAGGCAGGGCATTGGATGTCAGTGACGGAGAGCTGCGAGTGCACGCCTGCGTGCCTTGGATGCTCTGGCTTCGTGGTGCTCTGACTATAGCTGTGATATTCTGTCGTCTGAACAGTTTGCTTAGTATCTTGGCTCTGAGAAGGAGAGTGGGAGGAGGGGACCAAAACTGCAGGCGGCCTAGTGAGTCTTCGTAGCGGGTTTGTAGCAGAGCCATCCCTCTACTTCAGTGGACTGTTGAATGAGATCTGTTTGTGTCCTGGTCCTGCTGCTCAGCAGTGAAATGCCTGTTGTTTGAGTACCCGTGGATTCCTTGTGGGAGGTGAATCATGTGCAGCAAAGCAGTCGTGTTCCTTATTCAACAGGAACACAGAACAGGGAGGTTTATTTGATATCTGGAGAAAGAAAAAACAACGTGTTGCAGATGTTGCTCAGCCGGTGTTTAAACCTGAAGAAAGTCTATGCAATTGCTGTAAACCTCTACCTTAAGTAAATAGATTATAATAGCATGATTGTGGAATTGGAAAAGGAGCTTCATCTTCTCTTTCCAGTGCAGAAATACTGATACTTCTTCAGCTATTCCTTAAGAAAGGAATAGCAACTCCAGCTGTGTAATGAGAGTTTTTGTGTTTTTTTAAAGTAAATGCAGCCAATTTTCTTTCCTGACATATGGAAGTGAGGAGCATTGCTGAAAGATATCATGCAAGTGCAAATTATTAGTCATTACTTTGTTTAGTTTTTCTTTCAGTTCTCTGTGGTCCAAATCCTTCAGGGTTTGGTGTGGGATAAAAAGCTTTTTTTCTTCCCTCCCCCCCTGCTATTAACGGTGATTTTTGAGGAAAGTTTTAAAGTTCTTAAGTAAAAAGTAGTCTGACATCCAGAGGCACAAAACAGGCTCTTCCTCCTCTCCTAAAGGAGCGAGTGGCTTGAGTGGAGTCCTGCCACTGAAAACCCCATCTGCTTTGCCACATAGGACAAGTTTTATGATTTCTTCTGGCACAGAACTTTGTTGCTGAAGGTGAAAGTACAGACAGACTCAGCATGTCTCATCTGACCCAAAGCATGTTTTTAAGGTTAGGTAATTCATCTTTTGTGAATGAATCGGGAAATAAAGCTGGTAAAACTTGAAAGGGAATTAAATATGCAGGACCAGACATGCAGATTTGGTATTGAATATTAACACACCTCATCTAGGTAACCTCTTTGCCTTTGGAGCCCAGCATCTGCCTGAAGACTAATAATCCTCTTGCTTCTGTGTTCATGGTGAAAAAAACGTAGGCATTGAGAAATATTGCCGGTGGCTTCTCTTCTAAACACTAACTTAGGCTTCTTTTGGCGATATGTCACTTTTTCCCTTGAAATTAAGCTTTTCTGGTTTATTATGAGTTACTTCAGATGTCCCCAGTGACTTCGGTTGACTCATGTACTGTGAATCTGTTGTGGGGGTTGACCATGTGTAAAGCTGCTTCCTTGTGGAGATAGACAAAATGAGAAGGTTGTGAGCCCTCTTTGGGGCTTGTCCACATGTAGGACCAAACCTCTGGGGCTTTAAACCTATATGCTGGAGTAGATTAGCTGGTTTTAAACCTAGGGTGAGTTGAGATTGAGGCAGCACTAAGTATATGCAGTACCTATACAGCCTGTGCAGCATATATGCTTGTGGTACTACAGCATGGCCCAAGTGGACTTGAAGAGGAAGGGAAAGAAATGAGATAATGATATGAAAAAATTAAACAAAACAGCTTCAAATTAGAGATCAGATCTGTGTGCTCCATCTGAAAAGGGAGGTCTTGGGGTTGGAGACTGCGGTGTACTTGTGACTGGAGCTTTTTGACTCATCTTGAAGGGATGTAGTGCACAGCTTATTAGTGAGAGGTGAAGATGGCCTTCTGGAGTGGCCCACAGTATGCTAGACCTGTGCCATGGTGTCTTCCCTTTTCAATGCAGTTTAAAAATAATGGAAATATATGAATTTAGTGGATGATATGCTTCCTAATGCCTGTTCATTTATCATACCCACTTTAATTGAGCTATAAATGCAGTGCTGTGTTACGTTATCTATCCTTAACATCAAGGGTTTGAGATGTTGTGTCTCTTGGATTTTCTCAGGAGAAAGGGGAGAAAACAACCCATGCTGTCCATCTTCTTGCCTGTACGGTCTCTACATGGAGATTTGTTGGTAGCTGCTGTCTTGAGACCCTTGTGTCTGTCCTAAGACTCTTGCTGTGCTTGGATTTCGTGTTGCCCATTTGTTGTTTTTTTTTCCTCTTGCATTTGTAAGAAAAGCTTGTGCAAACAATGCTCTGCTGTTTCCAAACTCTGTGAAGTTTTCCCCTTTGCTTCCTGTTTTTGTAGCACGTTTGTGAAAAGGCCTTGTCTTCTTTGCACTGGAGTTAGCATTAATCTAAATGCATTTAGCATTAACTACTGTGTGTTCCAGCACACAGGGACCAGAGTTTCCCTTCAGCAAGTGTTATTACTCTTTACGTACGGTAAGACTAGAGTAAAAAAGATTTGTGCTTGTAGAAGTGAAAGCTCAGGCAGTGTTAAATTTATGCAGTTGTGAGCTTGTTATTTCCCCTCCCCCCAGTATGCAAGCCAGTTGGTAACCTAGTGATCTATACATAAGGCTTTAATTGGATATATGCCCAGAGTGCAGATTAATATGGAAAAACTATAAAGGCATGGGGTCACAAACTTTATTTGACCACACGAGGACTGTCTGCATGATCCCATGTGGAATGTGAGGGATTCACAAGACAAAGAAATGCCTTCATGTATTGGACACATCTGCATATAAACCACAGGATACAGAGGTGATGTTGCCGTGTTCAAGTCAGTAAGCTGTTGACTAAATAGGACTTCCTCAGCCTAGTATTGACTTCATGTTTCTTAGGAGTGCTTTAGGTGGGGCAGAGGTGCATCTGTGCCCTCTGTAATTCACCCAACTTTTGAAGTTTTAGTTTTGAAATTGTTGGATATAATCTTGGCTGCCTTTGGAGGTAAGGGGAGGGGGCCAAATCTCTCTGTAGTGAAATGAAAACAAGCAGATGTCTTGACTGCAGCTGGCTAGAGATGAATCATTTCATATAAACTTGCCTGGAGAACATGATTTTATGCCTATAAACCTATACTCAGAGGGAAGGGAGAATCCCCATTAGTCAATGACACCCTCCTGGCCTAAAATCCCAATGTTTCTAGTTTGAAGATCACACAAAGCACATACAGACTACTAGCTGAATTCAGCAAAGGCTTTCTCAAGTTTGAAAAGACTGGTAGCACAGATTTTGTGTTTCTTCTGGGAAATGTATTTCTCAGTGAAAATTATGGTATCCCTAAATGTGTAAAACCAACTACAGTCACACCAAATCAGTTTAGTAATATCTCTCAAACCAGTTTAATAATTAAAAAATCTCTTTTAATTTGGTGTACTATTGCAATAAAGTGTTTGGTGACTTAGATCTCTGTTGCAGATGTAGCTGCCTTTCCTCACCCTTCAGATGATGGGCAGCACAAGGCATACTTCCCAACTTAAAGGTCCCTTCTTACCCCTTCTGCTTCCCCGTGACTTTCTGGAAGGGTCGTAGATGTTCACAAATGAGATTGGTGACCCCGTATCTCACTACGGAATGGTGCTTGGTCAGACATCTGGGTCCCAGGGTGTGATGTGGGCTGCTTCAGTCTTTGCTGTCCTATTTCTCTGTGCAACTTAGGGTCCTATGCCCGGATGGCTATGCAGTGAATTTGTGATATAGCTCAGTGTTGGAGATGTGCTACTTGCAAGAAGCAGTCCAGGGTATCTTGGTACTTTATTCTTTGGTTGTTCCCTAAAGATAGTGGGATGGAAATGTTATCTCCTGTAGCACAAGCCCTAATCAGCATGAATAGTGGAGAGCGTATGGTAACTGTGCTCAGATAGTTGCAGAAAATAAGGTAACCCTAATTAAAGTTTTGTGCAAGTAGTTTCAGCATTTGATTCCAACCATTTGCCTGACTAACGAAGGCAGGGAATAGTTCCTAGCTCTCTGCCTGCAGCAAGAATATGGGAATTGAAGTGACTCATTCTCAGGGACATGGTGGTGGGAATGAGGCACTGCTGTGGTTGCAGATAATTCCCTGGAAATCTCTGTTGTGCAGAGTGCATTAATTGAAGAGATTCATGAGCTGCTTAAAGTCACATCACTTCATTTCCTCATCAGGGAACTGGAAGTCTGTCTAAGGGGAAAAAACAGGCTCTCTCTGGTGGTGAGTAAATCTTAACCTTTGTTAAAAGAGGCTGTGTCTGTTGCCCACCATGTTGTCCTATGTTGAACCTGTTGCTGTGTAGCTTGAATGTTTTCATGGCATCATGTCGGCTGTGGGGATGGAGGCAGTGTAAGGATGTGCATTTCTCAGTGCACAGAAGTGAGCAGCGGAGACAAGGAGGGAACTGTTTGCTGCTGCTTCCCTCAGTGGAACAGCAGAAGGATGGATGCTTCCTGTTTGTCAGTGATCACCATCTGCAGTGATTGCAGCAGCCTCAGAAGAAGAGGCATATATTTATACTCAAGAGAGAGGATGTGGCATTGGATACCCCTGCAGAGAGCTGGAAGTACAGCCTGGTGCTGTGTGGTTTTTCCCTACTCCGGAGTGGATAGGAGCATGCCTGCCTCTGGGGAACCTGCTCCTGCAGATAGTAGTGTGTTCCTAGTACACAGATCAGATGTGTTGTGTAGGCAGCAGAAAATAAACAGTGCAGCCCACCCTTCACAGACTGAAACTGCAGGAGGGAATGTGCTGCACTTTTGGAAATCAGACTTGCAGTATGGGATATCTTAATTTTTCAGAATCAGTTCTACCCTAATTCTGGTTTTCCCCAAGTGCCTGTATTTCTGACTGTCTTGCTCATTGCAGGTCTGTACAGAATGTAGAGTCCAGTGTCATTTGCTGTAGTTTATCACATGACCTCCTAAAACAGTGCTTCAGCTGAGTTTTTATCCCTCTCTTAGTTTTATGACATAGGAAACATTGCACAGCAGATTACAGTTTAACACTTTAACAGCTAATTGCTAATTATATATAAAAAAAAAAAAAAGAGGGATGCACCTTCATTTACTAGAAATCAGTCAAAGTCAAGATTCCTGCATCTTGATTGAATTTCTAAGGATTTCTGAAGGTGACTGTATCTTGTGGCTTTTGATTTGATCCTTGACCAGGGAAAGCTGGTCAGGGAGAGGAGATGCCCTTTCTTGTGGTTTCATGTGCCACTGCTATCCTATGACTTTTGACAGAATCAAGGAGACCTCAAGGCTGGACTTGGACACCTTTTCTCTGTTTACCATCTGATTCCACCAGGAGGTCACAGTGGTTTCAGTTGCCCGACTCAAGCTCACATCCGCCACAAACAGCTGTAATGTGCTAGCAATGCTCTTTGTGGCAAGCTGGTGTGAAGTATTAAGAAATACCTTTTTAGATCCACTAATAATGAGAGTCTTCCTTCAGCTGTGCCTTTGGGAACATTTCAGTACTTTGCCTGGCAGTGTATCACTGCTGTGAATCGTGTGTGGAAAAAATGTCTGAAGCAAATGAAACAAAATGAGGTGTGAGTAAAAGATCAAGTCAAAACACTGTCGAGTTGAAATCACNCCGTATCTTGGCTGGAAAAATGTCATCATTTTATATCATGAGTCTTGTGACATTAAACCCTTGTGAAGACAGGATACTGTCATGTTTTCCCTACATGTGTGTGTCTGGTGTTACTAGGGAGGAAGATAAACCATTGACCTGAACTGGTTATGTTCTGTTGCCTCTCNGAGGTGTGAGTAAAAGATCAAGTCAAAACACTGTCGAGTTGAAATCACTGAGTTGATGGGTGCAGTGGATCAGGGAAACCTTTAGTGATGCCAGGGGTAAAAAATGACCATAGCAGATGAAGTTGCACTTGAGGTTTGTGTGACTTAAATAAGTAAATAAATCTCCTTATTCCTGTGATTTATAATTTCATGTGATCACACGAGATGAGGGGCTGCGAACACAAGGAGTCTCAGCAGAATGTCCAACAGGTTGCCTGTTTCAGCGAAGTCTGGCTTGAGACTAAATCTCAAGGAACTAAGGTGGAGAGAATGGGAGTTTTAAAAAAAAAAAAAAAGTGTTGCTCTTCTGGCATTGTATTTGTGGCTTGGCACGTCTGGATCTGGGAGTCCATTTCATCGCTTTTACTCATAGCATCTTTCTCTTGTGTTGAGAATCACCAAGAGTGATTTGGCATCTGTACCATACTAGTAAAAACAATCTTAACTGCTTATAATTAATGAATCATGTAAGTTGGCAGTCACTGATTCGAGGGGCTGGAATAACAAACAGAAGGACAGTGTGAGTTCTGCATTGACTGGCAATGTATGTCAGAGAAAGAGCTGCTTTATTTATCCGCTGCTGGATTGCTTTGGTGTGTGGACTTTCAAATAAGCAGTGCTTTAAGAGAAGAGACTATATCAGTTGCTTGAACTGAAGCCCATATCTTGGCTGGAAAAATGTCATCATTTTATATCATGAGTCTTGTGACATTAAACCCTTGTGAAGACAGGATACTGTCATGTTTTCCCTACGTGTGTGTCTGGTGTTACTAGGGAGGAAGATAAACCATTGACCTGAACTGGTTATGTTCTGTTGCCTCTCTTTTGTAATTTAAAAAAAAAAAAAAAAAAAAAAAAAAAAAAAAAAAAANAAAAAAGAAAAAAGAAAGATCAAAAAGAAAATATTTGAGATGGCTTAGTGTAAAATAAAAGAAAGCTAGATTGAGATCCAGCAAATGTAGTACCAGTGATTCTCAAGGTGTGACACATGGGTTTGAGTTTTATTCCTCTCAGTGGAGAGAAACTGGTGCTTTTACTTTTTCACATCAATATATTAAAACAAGCTACTTGGAAACAGTGTTGGAGAGGATTTTTTGGGAAGACTTTATGGTTTCAGACTTCTACAGTCCCTCTTTGGGCTATCTCTTTAGGCTGCACATGTATGCCTTATCCAGTAGGGAGCTAGATAGAACAGTACTCCCTTTGCTTTGATTCTGGAGTTTTTGGGCATTCGTTCCCACAATGAAATCTTACCAAATGCCTTTATTTCCCCATGGAAAGGGGACCACTTTAGAGAGAGATGATGTTCTGGGCAGTATATCTGAGATAAGTATAGATGCTAGAGGAGGAGAAGGCGGCCTGAGGAACAGTTGGGAGGCTTTAAAAAGCTGATACCTTTTTTATTTTCGGTTGTCATAGAGATGTGCCAGTCCGTGTCTCTCACAGATGAGCTCACTAACTGAATGGCTATGCAGGATGAGTCTGGTTTCAATGAAGATGTTTATACTTGAAGAACACAGATGGACTTAAACCACAGCCCAGAATCCAAACACCCCTGAGCTCTCCTAGGGGAAGGGAGTGATAGGAAATGAAATCTGGATTTTATAGCTCAGGCATGCCTCTGTCCTCCTTGATTTGGCTTTCCAAGTTATTATGGGAGGAAAGTAGGAGAGGAATATTATCTGCAGTAATGAGGGTTTGTTTGTTGTTGGACTTTGTGGAGGGAGGAGGATTTTATATTTGACCCAACTCCATTGGAATGGAAGAACTTTCCTGCCTAGATGTCTTTGCAGGACCAGCATGGGTGAGGTTAGTTGGTTGCATAAATGTTTACTCTAACGTGCAGTCTTCAGCAGGTAATATTTCTGTACTTCTCATCTTCTTGGTCTTTTAAAATCAAATACTTGGAGAGCTGACATTGTGCTCTCCCGCACTGCACCTGAGATGCTGCGATTGGGGTTTAGCACAAGTTTGTTGCCGGTGCAAATGCCTGCAAATGGTAAAAGCAGCACCAGACGTATGAAATACCAAAGAATGTGCAGACGACACAACTAATAATCTTCAGTAAGGTGTGTCTTTGAGCGTTGGGCAAATTTAGTGCAGTCAACAAACAGAGTGTACTATGTTAAACAGGGCGGTGTTCAGTACGGGCAGAAATGGCCTTTGCAGGATTGAATCTCTGGATTGTTTGCCTCTGAGCATAGCTCTGTGAATTTTTTCACTTCCAAGAAGCCCATTAATTATTTTCATCTACATTTTGTCTGCGTCTACACTGTCAGAATGCCTCAAAAGATCTTAGGTGTAAAATGACAATAGATACAGTATCTGCAGGGTTTTCAGGTATCAGAGTGATTTGTCTGTCTGACTGCCTTACTTTCCTTGGGTTTCTATTCCTGGAGCTGGACTACCGGAAATGATGCATGTTGCTGAATGCAGAATAGTCTTTGCTGTGCCAAGGCATGTACAGAGTATTCCAAGAGTGGAATACTCTGTCCTATTAATTGGTATAAATAATCAAGATTGTGGAATAAATTAAATGCTGGCTGGTATTTTTTTGTGTGTGTGTATACGTGTGTGTGTGTGTGTATATATATACACATACATACATATATTAGTATTTCCAACAAGTGGGAGGGTAGAATCTATTGAAATGAAACCCACCCTTACCAGGAGTTCTCACTATTGGAGAATGTGTCTTTCCATTTCAACTAAATTTGAGCCTCAACTTTGATCATAGTGTTGAATGAAGCTGTGCAGACTCTTCTGTTGATACTGCAGCTCTTAAATGTCCTGCTTGAACTTGTGTTGGAAGAAAGGTTGAGCTAGAATGGCCTTGCCTTTTAATGAAAAATATTTATTTTAAGGTAAGAGGAGATCTTCACATGCAACAAGCCTTGGGAAGCACAGGTTGTGTGCAGAGAATTTCCTCTTCTGCTAGCCTGACCCATGTTTTGTCGAATCTTACAAGGTCCCAGCACTCTGTTAAAGACCATGCTCTCATCCTTGGAGGGGGAAGGAAGACTCACTCATTGCAGTTACTGGAGGTGCAATCTTGTGTAGGTGAGGACACTACACGTGTGTTGTGTGCTGTGGATTGCAGCACCTTGCTGGCATTAGCTGTCGTGCAGCTCCAGCCAGTTAAGAAAGGGGCAGGTGAGAGAAGTGTTGATTAAAAACAATGCAGTTGATCTACCTAATGTGAGTGAAATGCCAGAGTTATGGTGTCTGTTTTCTGTTTCTCAACAAGTGGGTGGCCACCTTGGCAGAGATGGCAGGGCCAGGGCTCTTGTGCTCCTCCAGTTCTGCCACTGGGCAAAGGACTTGGTCGTCCTGTGTGCTCTCTCATTCAAGAGATGGTGCTAATAGGCTTTCTTTCTATTATTTTAAAAGTTCATCAATTAGACATCAAATGGAATTTTTAAAACTAGATTTGGAATGGGCTGTCCAGGGAGGTGGTGGCATCACCATCCCTGAAGGTGTTTAAAAGGAGGCTGGATGAGGCACTTAGTGTCATGGTTTAGTTAGAAGGGTTAGGTGATAGGTTGGACTCGATGATCTCAGATGTCTTTTTCCAACCTGGTGAATTCTGTGATTTTCTGATAGAACTCTGTGAATAATTTGTCTTGTGTTCCTTCTGCTTTTGTAATAAATACTGAAAGTTGACAATAGCTTTTTCTTTACCTACATCTATCTCCTTCATTTTTGTAATGGCCTTCCTGGAAGGGGAGCAAACAACTGATTAGATTGTATTTAAGTACCTATAAACTGGTCAGCGTGGATGCTTCCAAATGTCTGGAATTAAGATGGAAACAATTAAATTACCATTTCAAAGTGGGTTTTGTCAGTGATATCCTAGAACCCAGGGCACAATATTATTCAATCTGAGAGAGTTCCGGTGGTTCAGTTTGGAGAATAGAAGGCTCTGAGGAGACCTTACAGTGGTCTTCCAGTATCTGAAGGGAGCCTAGAGGGAAGCTGGTGAGGGACTTTATAGGATGTCATATGGTGATAGGACTAGGGAGAATGTATCCAAACTAGAGGAGGGGAGATTTACATTAGATGTTAGGAGGAAGTTCTCCACCATAAGGGTGGTGAGACGCTGGAACTGGTTGCCCAAAGAGGTAGTGGAAACCCCATCCCTGGAAGTTTTTAAGGCCAAGCTTGATGTGGCTCTGGGCAACCTGATCTAGTGGGAAGTATCCCTGCCTATGACGGGGGCTTGGAACTGGATGATCTTTGAGGTGCCTTCCAACCCTGGCACTTCTGTGATTCTGTGATTTTAGACAGAAAGAAGGTTTTTTAATGCCACTGTTTTCAGTGTGCCCTGGATTGGTTAAATAGTTTGTCAAGCAGGAATCGAAGCGATGAGGAGGGCCATATTTTTATAGGACATGTTTGCTGTCCTGCTTGTGTGAAAAGTTGGCAGTGATGCACTAATAGTGAAAATGATGATTTTCAATGCAGGAGCCTTGATGCAGTGCTATTGGAAATGGCCACTTTCACTGTAGGAGCATTCACTTTTCATCTGAGATCATTGAAATAATTTTTTTGGTTACTTTTGTAATTGGCTCAGGTTGCCCTTTGTGGGGGAGGGGAGGCTTTGGGTTTAAGTTGACTTTGTTTTTTTTTAACTTTTAATTTGAAACACAGCTTTAACATTTGGATTGTTTGAAACAAAAACAAGAGAGGTCCCAACATGAGCAGAGAATATTTTTAAAGGACTTTATGGCTCTGAGTTCCTAACACAGTCCAGATGTCTCCTATCTCTGCTCTTTCTGTAGTGTTTTCTGGCGCAGTGTCGTTGGATTTTGAACTCTGTCCAAGTTGTGTGCCAAGTCTTGAAATAAAGTAAATCAGTGAGTTGTTCTTGGACGTTTCTCCTTAATCCAAACCAACCCAAATCAAACTTCAGCTCTGACCTCAGGACTGCACATTCAAATATTTTCCTTTGCCTCCTCAGTTTCAAAGTAGCAAAAGCAGGAGATTACCACTTTGCAGTATTTAAACAGAGGCTTGCGCGACATCCGTGCAGCTGAAGCAACTGTGTTCCTTGGGACCCAGTGCTTGTTGAAACACCAGTGGTGTTTGCCAGCACTGCAATTCTCCATGGTTTTTCCTCTCGTCGGGTCAGGATGCACAGTATGACCACACTGGAAAAGGCTTGTATTTGGAGGTGTGTGTGGTGTCAACAATTAGATAGCAACTGAAGGGAATATTCCATGGTGAGTTTTTTTCCAAATGTTTCTGCCTAGGTGTGCTAGAAATCATGGATGGGAAATCCCCACAACCCTCAAAACACCAGTACTGAGTTCTAGGACAAGCTGTGGTTTATCTTTCCTTTTGCACACATTTGTCTCCTTTCTCTCTGAAGCACTCTGTTGAAGTTGGCCTAGCATGCAAATAAACTGTGACTGAATGGGCCACCCATTTTGTTTAACATTTAGTGGCAGCACAGCAGCTGATGTGGGGGGGGAAAAGTGTTGGGAGGGTGCTGTTACTTTTATCTACAGTTCAGTTGCTGGACCAAAGGAAACTTAACAGTATGTGACCCACATTCTTGCAGAAGATCAGCAGGTTTGAGATCTGCTGGTTTGATTCTTAGCTTTTATCTTCTGATTGGCCAGGTTCACATGAGTTTAGTTAAGCACTATCTGTTGTTCAGCCCTTTGTTAGACCCAGCTTCCACCGAAATAAATGTGAAGCTTTGATTTTGTGGGCTTTGTACTGGGTCCTCCAATGTGGGTGGTCTGCCAGGTGTTTTGGTGTAGCTTGGTATTGACAGCATTCAGGATAGTAGAATGCAGGTGCCTGGAGGCATTTCAGACACTACTGTCTTGCACTGAGGAATAAGGATTTCCAGCGTGCTCTGTGTTGGTCTTAGTTTGTGTTTTTGGGTTTCCCACTACAATCACAAGCATATTTGGCCACTGAGGGAGTACTAATATAAGGCTTTTCTTCAGAGAGATAGGAAGCTTCTTTTTTCCTAGTTGATAGAAACATGCCTAGGAAGGTTTACTTGTCTGGCTGTTGCATATTATCTGGGCCTACTGGATTGCTTCTTTTGTATTAGTCCGTTTTGGTTCCCTCTGGTCTTCAAGCCAACTTGTGTGTCTGTCTGGATTCTGCATAAACATGAAATGGGTAATCAACAGATCCAGCCTTGGGAACTGAGAGCACACAATTTACCTTCCAGAAGCATCCAGAAGAGTCCTGCATAACAGTAATTAATGATTTTTGTGATGAATTCTCTAACTTGGGCTTAATGTTCACCTGCATGTTCACATGCTACATGGTAGCAGTTAGACATGCAGTTATGAAGTTGTTAGGCACCAATGAAAAGCAGGGCCACAGTAAATGAGTCCTTTTACAGAGAAATGCCATGAAAAAACCAACCCTGTCTGTCTCATAGTTCTTTCATCACTTAGCAGAGCTTTTGTGTATACAAGGCTTTGTGTTTCCTGTAAGATGATGTGTTTGGTGCTCATCTCTCAGATATTCAGGACTGTTTTGCTTTCTATGTGGAACATCAGACATGGAGTGACCAGTCACACTAATTTTTCTTCCCTTGCTTATGCGCTTTCAAGAGGTTCTTCTCCACTGAGTGTGGACCTCATCTGACCTCCATGTCAGAGTCTCTCTGCTCTGTCTGTTGGCTCCTTGCACAGGAGCTGAACTTGGTTGTTTGGAAGAGTGACCTTTCTGTCAGTGCTGACCTGCTGAGCTTGCTGGCATGGGATCAGGAAAGCAGTTCCTGACACAGTCTGGTCTTCTGCTAGTAAATAGTTGTAGCACCCTCAGCCTAAACACTGTGTTTCGCATGATCTACCGCATGTCAGAAATTATTGGATATGTGAAACCAGGTTTCCTGCTTTGGCACATCAGGAAGGATGTAAAGGTGGATTTTGTGCTCTGACCTGGAGGAACTGGGAGCAGGAGGTATCTGTTAGTTGCTGGAGGTTCTCTTTCCTTCAGTCCTGCTCAGAGCTTCTTGATGGGAACAGTAGAGATGCTGGGAGAAAGGCTGCAGTGGACACAGCCTTCATATGTGTGTTTGCAGATAGATAAAAACTACTCAGGAGATCTTGCAGCCTTCAAAAAAGGGATGGTTGGAGATAAAGCTCTGTCAGGGGACAATGATAAAAGAGCTGAGGCTGAAAATGAAAGAGCTGCAGGGTGATAAGGGGAAGCTGCTGTGTTTTGAGAGCTGGACTTCAGCTAGATAAAAATCTTAAAAGCCCTGTGCAGATCGCTCTTGCCTAGGTTTCGCTTAATTTTCCTTCTGCCACCCAGGCTGTGGGAAGCAGTTTTCATGCTTCCCTGGCAGCAAGATTTTTGAATGTGGGAAACCTGATAGTGTGTCTGCTTAACTACCAGACTTTGGCCCCGTGCCCTTTCTGGTTTCCTTATGGAGTAAGTGCAGTGATGGGAAGAATGCACTTCTTACACATGTAGTCATCTCGGTGATAGTAGTAAACTGTAACACTGATACCCTGCTTAGCCTACCTCTGCCTGCAGAACCATTGCCACACTATGTGAGGGTCACTGACAGAATAACAAGAAGTCTGCTTTAGGTTTTGAGTGCAAAAGAGAAACTAGAAGTGAAATTAAGGTTT
>VWYK01045886.1:9510-39461 GCA_013399775.1 Semnornis frantzii | reverse complement strand
CAGGCAGCAGCCATGGAGAGCTGCAGGCAAGAGCCATGGGGGGCTGCAGGCAGCAGCTGTCCCTGTTTCGCTGTCCCCTGCAGGCGTACGAGAGGCGGTTCCCGACGTGCCCGCAGATCCCGGTGTTCCTGGGCAGCG
Organism: Semnornis frantzii; assembly: GCA_013399775.1. Taxonomy (NCBI): domain Eukaryota; kingdom Metazoa; phylum Chordata; class Aves; order Piciformes; family Ramphastidae; genus Semnornis; species Semnornis frantzii. Next base: position 39,323 of record VWYK01045886.1, on the reverse strand, counting down.
AGGTCCTGCACGAGTCCCGCAGCGAGGACGGAGCCATCCACGTCGTGGAGCGCAGCTGCAAGCTGAACGTGGACGCGCCCAGGCTGCTGAAGAAGGCAAGCAGCACCTTGGCTGCCGGCAGCCGCTGCTGGCTGCTGCCTAAAGTGGTTCTCCCCGGCCGGTGCTGAGTGCCGTGTTGGTGCTTCCTCCCTGGCAGATGGCAGGGGTGGAGCACGTCTTCTTCATCCAGAGGAACACGGTCAACTGGAGGGAGAGGACCCTGCGCATCGAGGCCCACAACGAGACCTTTGCCAGCCGGGTGGTGGTCCGGGAGACTTGCAGCTACTCAGTGAGTGCTTCGCTCGCTCTGCCTGTGCAGGGAGTGCCAAGGAGCTCAGTGGTGCCCTGGGGCACATCGAGAAGAGTGTGGGGAGCAGGTCAAGGGAGGTTCTCCATCTCTTCTACGCTGCCATAGCGAGGCTGTATCTGGAGTGCTGGGTCTAGTTTTGAGTTCCTCAGTTGAAGGAGAAGGATTTACTGGAAAGAGTCCACAAAAGGGCTGGGAAGGTGCTGAGGAGACTGTAACTACTCTGAGAGCAGCGAGGCTGTTGAACCTGAAGAAGAGCAGCCTGAGGGGGATCTCATCAGTGCTGATCAATACTTCAAGAGTGGGAGTCAGGAGGATGGGACCAGGCTTTGTTCAGTGGTGTCCAGGGACAGGACAAGGGAGAAGGGACACAAACTTGAACACGTAAAGTTCCATCTGAAGATTAGGAGGAACTTCTGTAATTTAAGGGTGCTGGAGGCCTGGAGCAGGCTGCCCAGTCCAGTGCCCCCTGGGCACTGTGCTCCTGGGCAAGATGCTGTGGGTGCCCTGCTTTAGCAGGGGATTAGACTGGATGATCCCCAGAGGTCTCTTCCAACCCTACTAATGCTGGGACTCAGTCTGGGTGACCCTAGTGCCACTCTCAGCCTTCTGGCACTCAGAATGTCTTTTACTCTCTGCACCAGCTGCTGCTTTCAAAGTCATGGGACCAAGACCAACCCTTCTGCCAGGGTCAGGTTTTCAGTTACGCTTTATGCAGGGCTGCTCGGGGCACCTTAGGGAGTGGGGTGGGAGAGACTTTCTTCTATGTGCTGGGGTAGGAATTGAGTCAGGTAAAGACTTCGACCTCAGGGTACTGGTCCCTTGGTGATACTGCCTTGGTAGGGGGGGTTGGACTCCATGATTTCATGAGACCCCACCTGCAGCACTGCCTCCAGATCTGGTGCCCTCAGCACAAGAAGGACATGAAGCTGCTGGAGAGGGGCCAGAGGAGGCCACAAAGGTGATCAGAGAGGTGGGGAACAGCCCGGGAGAGTTGGGGATGCTCATTCTGGAGAAGAGAAGGCCCCAGGGAGACCTCAGAACAGCCTTCCAGTACCTGAAGGGGCCCCAGGAGAGCTGGGGAAAGACTTTTGACAAGGACTCAGAGTGCCAGGATGAAGGACAATGGCTTTGAGCTGGGAGAGGGGAGACTGAGAGTGGAGATGTGGAAGAAATTGTTTGCAGTGAGGGTGGGGAGAGGTTGCCACAGCATCGCCCAGGGAGGCTGTGGATCACAGAATGATCTCTGATCACATTCTGTGATTCTGTGATCCACAACCTCCACGGAGGTGTCGAAGGCCAGGCTGGATGAGGCCTTGAACACCCTGGGCTGGTGGGAGGTGTCCCTGTCTGTGGCAGGGGATTGGAGCTGGATGATCTTAAAGGTCTCTTCCAACCCAAATCACTCCATGAGTCTCTGGAGGTTCCTTCCAATCCCTGTGATCCTGTGAAAAAGCTTCAGCTGTTTCTGGAAGCCATCAGGCACTACTTTGTGTTCCTTCCACCAAGGTACAAATCCTGTTACTTTGGTTGTCCTTTTGGCAGCAGAGCAGCAGCTCAGCTCAGGGGGCAGTGAGTAAACTGTGAGTAGCTCCTGTTTCAAGCAAGAGAAAGAGTCACAAAGCAGAGTCCTGGATGGAGAGAGGCTTTCCTGAGCCAGAGGTCAGCAGTAGCTATGCTGGACCTTCCTAAAGACCCCAAGAAATCAAAATGCATCATGGTGAAAGCCACCAGCAGCTGGGAAAGGCTCCCAGGGCAGTTCTGCAGCCCCTCAGATGTTGTTCCCCTTGCTGATTTTGGCTCTGCTGCCTCTCAGCTCCTGTCCTTTGGAAGGAAACATCAGCAGCTGAGCTCTGAGGGAAGTGCTCTTCCTGGAGCAGGGTGGGAGCTGCCTGGCTGCATCCTCAAGATGCTTCCCAGCTCTATTTTTACCAGTTCCTTTTTCCCTGCCAGGGTGCACAGGAAACAGCTTTCTTCTCATCTTCCCTTTATGGATTGGTTTTGGTTTTTTTTATAGTGTGCTCTGAAGCAACTTGGAGCAACACCATCCTGCTCCTGCAGGCCCCTGGTGTCTTGGCAGGGGAGCTGGGGGCACTCAGACAGCTCTCAGCATGCAGTCTGGGCTGGAGTCTGAGTTGTGTTTTTTTTGTTTCCATGTCATATGGTGGACAGAGAAGAGGCTGAGACCTGTCAGGGATTGGGTGAAGCTTAAAGAGGAAAGGATTGTCTGGGTTTGTACCAGGTGGGGAGTAACTGAGGGGGAAGTACTGGAAAAGAAAGGGGTTTATTCTATGATTCTGTGATCCACAACCTCCCTGGAGGTGTTCAGGGCCATGCTGGATGAGGCCTTGAGCAACCTGGGCCGGTGGGAGGTGTCCGTACCTCACTTCTGGCCCCTCACTCTTCAATAGCCACTTTGGCAGCAGGGAGCAAGGAGCCTGCCACCCTGTGAGCTCTTTGCTGCCATCCCAACCCTCTGTGTGCCTTTGGGCTTAGGTTCACCCTGAGAATGAGGAGTGGACCTGCTTTGAGCAGTCTGCATCTCTGGACATCAAATCCTTCTTTGGCTTTGAGAGCACCGTGGAGAAGATTGCCATGAAGCAGTACACCTCCAACATCAAAAGGGTAAGGTGGGCACCCCCTCTGCCACACACACCCCCAGGCCAGCCACTGCCACTCTCTTCTCCCCTGCAAAACAGCCCCAGGAAGCTTTTATGGCCTTGCTGTGTCTCTGCAATCCAAAGAAAGATAGAGGCTCTGAGCAGTGAGCACAGCGGCATGGGGCTGCAGGGCAGGGAGCAGCCTGTGTCAGAGGCTGTGCCAGAGAGTGAAGGCACTGGGTGCTGTGGGTGCCAGGCTCCTCAGACACTGAGGGCACTGTTCTGGGGGAACATCAGCAGCAGTGGCTTGGACAGAGACCTTAGAGCATCCTTCCAGTAGCTGAAGGGGCTGCAGGAGAGCTGGGGAGGGACTTTGGACAAGGGCTGTGAGTGCCAGGAGGAGGGACAATGGCTTTGAGCTGGGAGAGGGGAGACTGAGAGTGGAGAGGAGGAAGAAATTGTTGGCAGTGAGGGTGAGGAGAGACTGGCACAGGTTATGCAGAGAGGTTGTGGATCACAGAATCACAGAATGTGATCTATGATCCACAAGCTCCCTGGAGGTGATCCAGGCCAGGCTGGATGAGGCCTTGAGCAACCTGTACTGGTGGAAGATGTCCCTGCCCATGGTAGGGGGTTGGCACTGGATGATCCTGAAGGTCCTTTCCAACCCAACCCATTCTGTGACTCCCTTTGGTGATGTTTTCCCCTGGGCAACTCAGGGATGGTTTGGAAACGAGGATGGGGTAAAAACATTCTAAAAGTTTTAAATGTTCTAAAAGTGTTTGGTCTTTGCTCACTACTAACAGGTGACAGGGTGAGAGGGAATGGCCTCAAGTTGCACCAGGGAGGTTTAGGTAAACATAAGGAAAACCTTATTGCTGTGAGCGTGCTGTATCCCTGGAGCTGCCCAGAGAGGTCGTGGAGTCTCCTTCTCTGGAGACATTCCAAACCCACCCGGATGTGTCCTGTGTGCCCTGCCCTGGCTGGTTCTGCTCTGGCAGAGAGGTTGGACTCGATGATCTTTCAAGGTCACTTCCAGCCCCTAACATTCTGTGATGAGGAGAAAATTCTTCACTGTGAAGGTTCTCAAAGCCCTGGCCCAGGCTGCCCAGGGAGGTGATCGAATGCCCATCCCTGGAGGTGTTTCCAGGAGGCAGAGCTGTGGTGCTGAGGGCTGTGGCTCAGCCCCACCCTGGGTAGAGTTTAGGGAATGGATGGAGGGAGTGGGGGAGCTGAAAGGGTTCTGCCAAACCAAGAGGTTCTGGGCCCCTCTGACTCTGGGGGCAGCTGCATCCCCAGCTCTGGCCTTTGCCTGCCCAGTGGCTGTGTGGTGCTTCTCCACTGCAGCTCTTCCAGCACGGGCATGAAGAGGGGAGAGGACAGCCCTCCCCCTTCTGCTTCTCTCTGAGCATTGCCATCTGTCCTGAGCAGAGCTCTCCTGCACCTTGGCACATGGAATTGCTCTCTCCTAATGGGAGTTTTCCCCCTCAGGGCAAAGAAGTGATCGAGCACTACCTGAAGGAGCTGATCTCCCAGGGGATCACCTTCATCCCGCGCTGGACGCCTCCCCCAGTCAGCGGTGGGCAGGAGAAGGAGCAAACCCAGGCTGCTGGACACCATCCTGCTGCTGAAGCAGTCGAGTCTGGGGCTCGTGGAAGCACCAAAGAGCAAAGTGGCAGCTGCTGCCCTGCAGCTGAAGCTGTCAGCCCTGATGGTATGGCCAGGCCGGGCAGTGACAGCTGCTGGCAGTCACCAAGGCTTTTTGTTTGCCATGAGCTTTTCCTTCTAGGTTGTTTAGGGAGGATGGAAATGTTTTCATTTCCCATCAAGGGAAAACACAAACAATGGAATTTTGGGGGTTTTCCCCTAAAACTGAAGCCAATAAAAACTCTGCAGGCAACTTAGAATAAAGACTCTTTGGGTTTGAGCTCAGCTTTAAGGGAATTTATACCTTAAACTGCAGAAGTTGAAGGTGTCTGGCAGTGAATTGGAGTGCAGAGAGCTCATTGCTCTGTACAGCTCCCTGAGAGGAGGCTGCAGCCAGGTGGGGGTTGGGCTCTGCTCCCTAGTCTCAGGTGAGAGAAGGAGAGAAAATGGCCTGAAATTGTGCCAGGGGAGGGCTAGGTTGGAGAGCAGGAAAAATTGCTTTGCTGCAAGAGTGGTCAGGGACTGGCACAGGCTGCCCAGGGAGGTGGTGGAGTCTCCATATCTGGAGGTGCTCAAGAAATGTGTGGCCACTGGGGCCAGGGTTTGGTGGTCATGGTGGTGCTGGGTTGCAGGTTGAATGCCCTTGCAGGGCTTTTCCAACCCAACCAGTTCCATGAGTCTCTGATCTCAGTTTCCTAGGAGCTGCTATCTTAGCCTCTTGTAATGTGATTTGTGGATGAGGTCTGTAGGGCACTAAAGGGCTGAAGGGATTTCAGTGCTCAGGGCTTGGACTGATCAATGAGTCGAGCTCCACAAGTCTTGCTACTTCTTTTACTGGAGCAGCTGAGTCTTGAATGAAATATTGGAGATGTAGCTTTGATCCCTTCTGTGCTAGCTGTGGCCTCCCGCCCTGATCACCAGCACAACCTCACTCACTCCCCTTGGGCAGCTAACAGGAGGCCTCCTGCACTCCACCACTGCCAGTTCTGAGGAACCTGTTGGGTACAAATTGCTGCAGATGTCCCTCTGGCATCTGCCAAGTCCACTCTGACTTGTTCTCTCTTTTGTCTGCCCTCTGCAGCTGACAAGCTGGATGCTGACTACATCGAGCGGTACCTGGGCCAGCTGAGCCCCATGCAGGAGAGCTGCTTGATCCGCCTGCGCCAGTGGCTGCAGGAGACTCACAAGGGCAAGGTGGGCACCCCCCATGGCTGCTGTGCCATCAGCCCCTGCTCAGACTCCTGGCACCCCTCATGGCTGCTGTGCCATCAGACTCGGGGTCATAGACAGTGTGTGTTGAGCCTCAGCTCTTCTGCCAAGGGTAAACAAAAGGCAGAAGTGGAGACCAACCAGGCCAGGCTGAGACCTGAGTGGAGAGATCTCATGAAGTTCAAGCAGGGCAAGTGTAGGTCCTGCACTTAGGGAGGAAGAGCCTCCTGCAGCAGGACAGGTGAGAGGAGACCTGCTGGAGAAAGACCTGGGAGTGCTGGGGGACAAGTTCATTGTGTACAAGAACCTGTAGGGCTGGGTCTGGCTATGGGCCCCCTGCACGAGGCCATGAAGCTGCTGGAGAGGGTCCAGAGGAGTCCACCAAGATGGTCAGAGGGCTGGAGAACCTCTGCTATGGTGACAGGCTGGGAGCCTTGAGGCTGTTCAGTCTGAAGAAGAGAAGGCTCGAAGGGGCTCCAGAAGAGCTGGGGAGGGACTGTTCAGAAGGGCCTGTGGGGACAGGACGAGATCAGTGGCTTGGAACTGAAGCAGGGCAGAGTTAGGTTGGACACCAGGAGGAAGCTCTGCACAGTGAGAGTGGGGAGAGACTGGCACAGGCTGCCCAGGGAGATGTCTGAGGCCATCCCTGGAGACATTGAAGATCAGACTGGATATGGCCCTGGGCAGCCTGCTCTGGTTGGATGTGTCCCTGCTGCCTGTGAGATAACCTGGGAGAAATGTGGCTGAAGAGCTAGCTCCCCTTGGACACAGAGGAGAGCTAGGGAAGGCTGCAACAGGAAGAGCATTCTGTGATTCTGTGATCCACAACCTCCCTGTAGGTCTTCAAGGTTGGACGAGGCCTTGAGCAACCTGAGCTAGTGGGAAGACACTCCCAGCCCTTGTCCAAAGTCCCTCCCCAGCTCCCCTGGAGCCTATTTAGGCTCTAAACTCTCCCTGGAGCCTTCTCTTCTCCAGGCTCAACAGCCCCAACTCTCCCAGCCTGTGCCCACAGGGCAGGTTCTCCTGCCTTTGATCTTGCTACAGTAGTGCAGTTTTAGACAGGTCTGAGCCTTGCTTTGGGGAGGATTTGCTTTCTATGCCATCCCATTTGCAGTGTCTGTCTCCCAGCTCCTCCTCAGCAGCTCCTTGCCTTGGCTTTGGGCTGTCTGTTCTCTGCCCCTGCTGCGTTCTGTAGGTGCAATCAATGCTTAGCACCTCTTGCAGCTTGACAGCAGCTTTGTGAAGCTGGGTTTGCTCCCAGCCTGACACTACCCCTTGCTTTTAGTTTTTTGTGAGCAAACAAAAGAGCTTTGACTCCAAGCACAAAGCTGCTCTGTGCTGCAACAGGGCTGGGACACTCCAGAGGAGACCATCCCTGCTCCACAGAACCTGCAGGGCAGTGGAAGCTCAACATGGCAAGTGAGGGCAGGCACTGTGGGATGAAGGGACTGAGAAATCTGCACCTGGAGTCTAAAGGGGGTTGTAATTAACAGGATTTGAGTCAAATGAGCACCTTCATGGACTCCACTGGGTCTGCTGTTAATCCATTTTCTCCTAAGGAAAAGGCAAAGAGACCAGAGGAGAGGACTCCAGGTAGCCCCAAGGGAGCTTTAGGTTGGCCATGAGGAACAATTTCATCCCTAAAAGGGTTGCCAAGGCCTGGCCCAGGCTGCCCAGGGCAGTGGTGGAGTCCCCATGCCTAGAGACAAAGCTGTGGAGATGTGGTGCTGAGGGCTATGGTTTGGTGGTGCCCTGGCAGTGATTCAGCAAAGCCAAATGCTGGGTCCTGCCCATGGGGCACAACAACCCCAGGAAAGCTCCATGCTGGGGGCAGAGTGGCTGGAAAGTGCCCAGGAGAGAAGGGCCTGGGGTGCTGGTTGGCAGCACCCGAAGATGATCCAGGATGTCTCCAGGTGGGCAAGAAGGGCAGCAGCAGCCTGGTCTGGATCAGCAATGGTGTGGGCAGCAGGAGCAGGACAGGGATTGTGCTTGGCACTGGGGAGGCCACAGCTTGAGTGCTGGGTTCAGTTCTAGGCCCCTCACTCCCAGAAGGACATTGAGGAGCTGGAGCAAGGCCAGAGAAAGGCAACAGAGATGGGGAAGGGTCTGGAGAAGAGAGCTGGGAAGGAGCAGCTGGGGGAGCTGGAGGTGTTGAGCCTGGAGAAGAGGAGGCTGAGGGCAGAGCTCATTGCTCTCTGCAGCTCCCTGAGAGGACGCTGCAGCCAGGTTGGGGGTTGGGCTCTGCTCCCTAGTCTCTGGTGAGAGGAGAGGAACTGGCCTGAAATTGTGCCAGGGGAGGTTTAGATTGGAAAGGAGGAAAAAATTCTTCCCCAAAAGAGTGGTCAGGGATTGGCACAGGCTCCCCAGGGAGGTGGTGGAGTCCCCCCGTGTTGAAGAAAATTGTGGCCATGGCACTTGGGGCCAGGGTTTGGTGGGCATGGTGGTGCTGGGATGCTGGTTGGACTGGATGAGCTTGGAGAGCTTTTCCAAGCCAACCCCCTCCATGGCTGCTCCTTGGGCTCTCCCCTCCCTCAGATCCCCAAGGATGAGCACATCCTGCGCTTCCTACGGGCTCGTGACTTCAGCCTGGAGAAGGCTCGGGAGATGCTGTGCCAGTCGCTGGCCTGGCGCAAGCAGTACCAGGTGGATTACATCCTGCAGTCCTGGAGGCCCCCAGCCCTGCTGGAGGAGTACTACACGGGAGGCTGGCACCACCAGGACAGAGGTTAGCACAGAGGTGCCCCTACCCTTGGCACTGTAGCCTGGTTTGCAGTCCATCAGGAGTGGCCCTGGGGGTGGTGCTGGGTACACTTCCAGTGTTACCACTGCAGCTCAGCACCTGGACAGCCTCTCTGCCTTGCTGGGGTGATGTTGGCATCGCTGCACGCAGCAGGCAGGCCACAGCTGGGGCAGGGTAGCCTCTCTGTGCTCAGGTGGCCTCTGAATATGAGATTTATCAAACAGGGCTGAGAGCCCCAGGGCTGGTTGGAGAAGAGCAGCCTGGGAGGGGAGATTGTTGATAGTCATAAATATCTAAGGGGTGGGAAGAAAGGAGAAGAGGCCAGGCTCTTGTCAGTGGTGCCCAGGGACACCAGGGGTACAAGGGGCACAAAGTTGCACCCAGGAGGTTCCATCTGAGCGGGAGGAGAAAGTTGTTTGTTGTGAGGGTGTTGGGGGCTTGGAGCAGGCTGCCCAGAGAGGTTGTGGAGAGCTTCCAAGCCCAGCTGGGCACTGTACTCCTGGGCAAGCTGCTGTGGGTGCCCTGCTTGAGCAGGTGGTTGGGCTGGATGATCTGCAGAAGTCTCTTCCAACCTCCACCAGGGGTCTGGGCTGTGGTGATAGGACAAGGGGCAATGGTTTCAAACTAGAGCAGGGGAGACTGAGACTGGAGAGGAGGAAGAAATTGTTTGCAGCGACTGTGGGGAGACACTGGCACAGGTTGCCCAGGGAGGTTGTTCTGTGATCCACAACCTCCCTGGAGGTGTTGACAACCAGGGCTGGATGAGACCCTGAGCAACCTGGGCTGGTGGGAGGTGTCCCTGCCCATGGCAGGGGAGTTGGCACTGGATGATGTTGAAGGCCCTTTCCAGCCTGAAGCCACTCTGTGGTGCTGGAGGTGCCAGCCTGCAGCTCCCTCCCTAAAGGCCTGCCATGTTTTGCTGTGCAGATGGAAGACCTCTCTACATCCTTCGCCTGGGCCAGATGGACACCAAGGGGCTGGTGAAGGCCCTGGGAGAGGAGGCCCTGCTGCGACACGTGAGTGCTGCCTGCTTGGCACACCTCAGCAGCTCCTTGGCACCTTGAGAAGCCTTGGGACAATGCAGCTGCAGTCTGCCTGCCTGACACAATCCATTGCCTGGTAGCTCCAAGTTGGGCACTTGGACATGGCACAGCTTGTCTGATGTCCTGCAGAGACAGGAATGTAAGCCTTGAGCTGGTGGGGATGCCCTTGTGGACATCTTGCCCTTATGGCCAAGAGAGCCAAGGGCATCCTGGGGGCCATCAGGGAAAGTGTGGCCAGCTGGGCTAGGGAGGTTCTTCTCCCCCACTACTCTGCCCTGCTGAGACCACACCTGTGTCCAATTTGGGGCTTCCCAGTTCAGGAGAGACAGAGACCTGCTGGAGAGAGTCCAGCAGAGAACCAGGAGGATGAGTGGGGGACTTGAGCATCTCCCCTGTGGAGAGAGACTGAGAGCCCTGGGGCTGCTTAGTCTGGAGGAGAGAAGGCTGAGAGGTGATCTGATCAATGTGTACAAATACCTGAGGGGTGGAGGGCAAGTGGCTGGGGCCAAGCTCTTCTGGGTGGTGCACAGCAATAAGCCAAGGAGCAACAGCTGCAAACTGGAACACAGAAGGTTTCAGCTCCACATGAGGAGAAACTTCTTTACAGTGAGGGTGGCAGAGGCCTGGAGCAGGCTGCCCAGAGAGGTTGTGGAGTCTCCTTCTCTGCAGGCTTTCCAAACCCACCTGGATGCATTCCTGTGCAGACTACCCTGGGGGATCCTGCTTGGCAGGGGAGTTGGACTGGATGATCTCTGGGGGAACCTTCCAACCTCTAAGGTTCTGTGATTCTGTGACTCGGTGAAGCTGTCAGCTCCATGGTGCAGGATGCTCCTTCTTCTGGTGGCACTGCCCATGAGGACCTTTGCTGAGGACTCAGTGAAGCTCTCAGCCTTCCACAGTGCCCTCTCCTGCAGCTTCACCAAAAACTTCTGATCTCACCACAGCTTTTCAGGCTCTGTCCCTTGGCTGCTCAGCACAACCTTTGGGGCAGACTGTTCTCTGTCTCCAACCTGGTGTCCTTCTGGCTGCTTTGAAAGAAGATTTCCCAGCCTAATCCTTTTCTCTCCTCTCTTTGATTGCAGGTTCTGTCCATTAATGAGGAAGGACAGAAGAGATGTGAGGAGAACACCAACACCTTTGGCCGCCCCATCACGTTAGTTTGCTTTGCTTTCTTGCCCCCTGGCAGCTGGCATGGGCAGGAGAAATGTCTGGGAAGGTTCTGGGTGATGTCCTGGGGGCTTGAGCTGCGAGCAGCAGCAGGGCTCTGCTTTGGGCTGGCCCTGGGCTTGGTGTCCACAGGAGAACCACAGGAGTCTTATGTTGGAAAAGAACTTTCAGATCATCCAGTCTAAGCCTTACCCCAGCACTGCCAAGGCACCACTGAGCCATGGCCCTAAGCACCACAGCTCCATGGACTGAAACCTCTCCAGGCATGGGGACTCCACCACAGCTCTGGGCAGCCTGGGCCAGGCCTTGACACCCCTCAAGGGAAGAAATTGTTCCTCATGGCCAACCTAAACCTTCCCTGGGGCAGCTTGAAGCTGTTTCCTCTTGTCCTGTCACTTGCTCCTTAGAAGAGACCAACCCCACCTTACTCCAATCTCCTGTCAGGGTGTTGGAGAGAGACAGAAGGTCTCCCTCCAACTCGTGTAGTCCAGATTGAAATGCAGACAAATTCCACAGCTCCACATGAGCCCAAGTCCTGGTCCCCTTCCTTACATTCTTGTCTGTTTCCCTTCAGCCGAAGTTTCTGTCCCTCTCTTGGGGGTTTTTATCCAAATTCATCCCATTCTCTTTTGTTTACACAGGGAACTGTTTGCCAGATTCCACTCCCATTTCAAGTGGGGTTTGGAGTTACTTCCAGCAGCAGCCCCACAAGCCTTCACCCACTTCCATCTCAGCAGCATGTTCTTGTCTTTGGGGTGGGGTGTCTGGCTTCCCTGGAAGCTCCCTGGCTTTGACTTGGGCCCTTCTCCCAGTCTCAGGTGGCAGGAGGCCACCAGCAGCCTGGCCTGGATCAGCACTGGTGTGGGCAGCAGAAGCGGGGCAGAGACTGTGCCCCTGTGCTGGGCACTGGAGAGGCCACAGCTTGAGTGCTGGGTTCAGTTTTTGGCCTCTAACTCCAAGAAACACATTGAGGGGCTAGAGGAGGTCCAGAGAAGGGCAACAGAGCTGGGGAAGGGTCTGGAGAAGAGAGCTGGGGAGGAGCAGCTGAGGGAGCTGGGGTTGTTGAGCCTGGAGAAGAGGAGGCTGAGGGCAGAGCTCATTGCTCTCTGCCGCTCCCTGAGAGGAGGCTGCAGCCAGGGGGGGGTTGGGCTCTGCTCCCTAGTCTCAGGTGATAGAAGGAGAGGAACTGGCCTGAAACTGTGCCAGGGGAGGGCTAGGTTGGAGAGGAGGAAAAATTTCTTCCCCAAAAGAGTGATCAGGGACTGTCCCAGGCTGCCCAGGGAGGTGGTGAAGTCCCCATCCCTGGAGGTATTCCAGAACCATGTGGCCATAGCACCTGGGGCAGGATTTGGTGGCCAGTGTGGAGCTAGGATGCCGGTTTGATGCTCTTGGAGGCCTTTTCCAACCCAAACCATTCTGTGCTGATCAAAGCAGCTGGCCTCACCAGAGCCTCCTCAGGTGGTGCTGAAAGGGTTCAGTGGACCATAAGCTGAGCAGCCACTGTGCAGTGCAGGTCCTGACAGATCTGTCCCTGTGTGTACATTGCAGGTCCTGGACGTGTCTGGTGGACTTGGAAGGGCTAAACATGAGGCATCTGTGGCGGCCTGGAGTCAAGGCCCTGCTCAGGATAATCGAGGTTGTGGAAGACAACTACCCTGAGACCCTGGGGAGGCTGCTGATAGTGAGAGCCCCCAGGGTCTTCCCGGTGCTCTGGACTCTGGTGGGTGAGAGCTGGGCTGCAGGAGCAGCTCTTGAGCTATGCAAAGAGCTGAATGCTGCAGACACTGCCAGCTTGGCTTCTTGAAAGAGTTAAGGGGAAAGGCTTCAGCTGCCTTGTGGCATAACTCATCAAGAGGCCGCAGCAGCCAAGGCCACCAGCAGCCTGGCCTGGATCAGCAGTGGTGTGGGCAGAAGATCAGGGCAGGGGTTGTCCTCCTGTGCTGAGTACGGGGGAGGCCACAGCTTGAGAGCTGGATTCAGTTTTGTGCCTCTCACTCCCAGAAGGACATTGAGGGGCTGGAGCAGGGCCAAAGAAGGGTAAGAGAGCGGAGGAAGGGTCTGGAGAAGAGGGCTGGGGAGGAGCAGCTGAGGGAGCTGGGGGTGTTGAGCCTGGAGAAGAGGAGGCTGAGGGCAGAGCTCATTGCTCTCTGCAGCTCCCTGGGAGGAGGCTGCAGCCAAGTTGGGGGTTGGGCTCTGCTCCCTAGTCTCAGGTGCTGGAAGGAGAGGAACTGGCCTGAAATTGTCAGGGGAGGGTTAGGTTGGAGAGGAGGAAAAAATTTCTTGCTGCCACAGTGGTCAAGGACTGTCCCAGGCTGCCCAGGGAGGTAGTGGAGTCCCCATCACTGAAGGTGTTCCAGAACTGTATGGCCATGGCACTTGGGGCTAGGGTTTGGTGGCCATGGTGGTTGGACTGGATGAGCTTGGAGGCCTTTTTGAGCTCAAACAGCTCTGTCATTGCTGCACAGCAAGCCTGCAGCTCTCTGGGCCCTAGGAGCTGCTGTGCCCCAGGGCTGCCTGCTGGAGCTGCAGTGCAGTTCTTCTGCAACAGTGGCAGCTCAAACTCAGTGCTTTGGTGGCTGTAAACCAGGGAGCTCTGAACCTCCTTGGGAGGTTGCTGCAGAGAAGAGCAATCAAAAAGGTGCTGCCTGGGGCTTGCTGATGGCTCTGGCAGTATGAGGGTCACAGAAGCAGAGAATCACTTGGCTGGAAGAGACCTCTGAGTTCATCAGGTCCAACCACTGCCCCAGAATATGCTTCTTGGATTTCTTGGGAGGCTTCCCCCTGCTGTGGTGAGCTGAGGCAGCAAAGGTTGTGAGCTGCTCTTGGACACCTCCCATTTGTCACCCCTCTCTTTGGGGACCTACTCAGGGCTGGGAAGCTCTGCACTGCTCCTGGTGCCACTGTAAGGTGCTGTCAGCAGTGGCTCTGAGTTCCCTCAGCAGTATCCTCCTGTCCACCTCTGCTTTCAGGTCAGTCCCTTCATCAACGACAACACCAGGCAGAAGTTCCTCATTTACAGTGGCAATAACTACCAAGGGCCAGGGGGCCTGGTGGACTATGTGGACAAAGATGTGATCCCAGACTTCCTGGGAGGAGAATGCATGGTGAGGCTCCCTGCCTGCCCTGCAGGTGGCATCTGCAACAGCCAACCTCCCTCGGTTCCCTCCTCTTCATTCCCCTGGCCTTCCCCCACTCCCTTCTGAAGGCTGCTGAACCCCCTGCTCTGGCTGCTGAACCCTCACTGAGCGTGGTGCAGTTAGCACTTCACCTCGGCATGGTGGTGATGCCCTGGAGAAGGTTAAAACCAACTCTAAGAATGAGCTTAAACCACTGGAGGGCAAGGAAACTACTGGAGGGTAGTTTGAAGGTCCCACCAGAGAAATCTGCAGGGAGACCTCAAAGCTGCTATCCAACACCTGAAGGGATCCTGCAGGAAGGCTGCAGAGAGACTTTTGCTGGGGGTGTCTGAGCCAGGCCAAGAGGGAATGGTTTGGAGCTGAGGGAGAAGTTCTGCAGTGTGAGAGTGCTGAGAGTCTGGCACAGGCTGCCCAGGGAGGTTTCGAAGGCCAGGTTGGATGAGGCCTTGAGCAACCTGGGCTAGTGGGAGCTGTCCCTGGAGTGACTTTGTTTTGTCTGCCTCTTGCAGTGCACTGTCCCAGAAGGTGGCCTTGTGCCCAAGGCACTGTACCAAACGGAGGAGGAGCAGCACTCGGATCACATCCGCCTGTGGACAGAGACCATCTACCACTCTGCCACTGTGCCCAGGGGAGCTCCACACGAGGTACACCACAGCCTGGCAGCCTACAGCAGCTGCTGAGGTGGACAAGAGGAACTGACCTACACACCAGCAGTGCAGGAAAGGGATTGTGCCCCAGCGCTCAGTGCTAGGGAGGCCACAGCCTGAAGCCTGGGGTCAGTTTTGGGCCTCTCACTCCCAGAAGGACACTGAGGGGCTGGAGCAGGGCCAGAGAAGGGCAACAGCTGGGGAAGGGTCTGGAGAAGAGGGCTGGGGAGGAGCAGCTGAGGGACCTGGGGGTGTTGAGCCTGGAGAAGAGGAGGCTGAGGGCAGAGCTCATTGCTCTCTGCAGCTCCCTGAGGAGGCTGCAGCCAGGTGGGGGTTGGGCTCTGCTCCCTAGTCTCAGGTGACAGGAGGAGAGGAACCGGCCTGAAATTGTGCCTGGGGAGGGTTAGGTTGAAGAGGAGGAAAATTTCTTGGCTGTCAGAGTGGTCAGGGACTGGTACAGTCCGCCCAGGGAGGTAGTGGAGTCCCCATCACTGAAGGTGTTCCAGAAAGGTGTGGCCATGGCACTTGGGGCCAGGGTTTGGTGGCCATGGTGGTGCTGGGTTGCTGGTTGGACTGGATGAGCTTGGAGGCCTTTTCCAACCCAAACCATTCTATATTCCTCTTGCTAAGGCTAACCAGAATCACAGACCCATGGAATGGTAGGGGTTGGAAGAGACCTCTGCAGGTCACCCAGTCCAGCCCCCTGCCAGAGCAGGGGCAGCCAGGGCAGCTCACACAGGAGCACATCCAGATGGGGCTTGAAAGTCTCCAGAGAAGGAGACTCCACAGCCTCTTTGGGCAGCCTGCTCCAGGCCTCCAGCACCCTGCCCAACGAAGAACAACAAAGAGCTCCCACTGTGTGAGCAGGAGATGGTTCAGCAGCTCCATTCCTTCCTTGGGATGTGTGAAAGCACAGCAGTTTGAGAGGCAATGTCTCTTCTCTGGCCTGATCTGGTGGGAGATGCAGCCTCTTCCTCCTCCTTTTTTGGGGCCACAAAGCTCCCTTAGCTTCCCTGCTGCTAAGACGGTCTCCATTCTGCATGGCACAGCTAGGGCAGGAATGGTGCTGGTGTGAGATGAACCATTGGATGGAGGACACCAGAATGTCCAACACAGGAGCACTTGAGTGTCAAAAAACAGGTCCTCAGCTTCAGAGATAATAAGGAAGTCTGAGCTTGGCTGTTACATGCGTCCAGATGTGTCTCCTTGTTGGGTCCTGAATGCTCCACTTGGATCCCACTGAGGCTTTCCTACAGCTGGTGAATGGTGTGCAGGGAACTCTGCCGCAGAGGAGAGGTGGAGTCAGAGTACCTGAGCAGATATACTGAGGCTCTGCTGCCTGGCAGGGAAACCTGGGCTGTGGCCTCCTTGGGAATGCAGACCCAAAGCTGAGCTGAGGAGCCCTGCATCTGGGGAGGAGCCACCTCTTCAGCAGGACAGGTGAGGGAGGACCTGCTGTGAAGCAGCTCCACAGAGAAGGACTTGGGAGTGCTGGGGGACAAGTTCCAGGAGCCAGCAGTGTGCCCTTGGGGCCAAGAAGGCCAATAGGGTCCTGGAGGGTAAGAAGAGTGTGGCTAGCAGGGCAAGGGTTTGGCTCCCTCTATTCTGTCCTTGGTCCCATGCCCTCTGGCCAAATCTGGAGCCCTGGGTCCAGTCATGGGCTCCCCAGTTTAGGAGAGACACAGAACTGCTGGAGAGAGTCCAGGGGAGGCTGCAAAGCTGCTGAGGGGACTGGAGCAGCTCTGGGAGGAGCAAAGGCTGAGAGCCCTGGGGCTGAGAGCCTGCAGAAGAGCAGCCCCAGAGGGGAGCTGAGCAATGCTCAGCAAGAGCTAAAGGAGCTGTGGGGGGCAAGAGGCAGGGGCCAGACTCTTGTCAGTGGTGCCCAGGGACAGCACAAGGGTTGATGGGCACAAAGTGGCACCCAGGAGGTTGCATCTGAGCAGAAAGAGAAAGTTGTTTGTTGTGAAGGTGCTGGAGGCCTGGAGCAGGCTGCCCAGAGAGGCTGTGGAGTGTCCTTGTGTAGAGAGCTTCCAAGGCCAGCTGCTGTGGGTGCCCTGCTGAAGCAGGGGTTTGGGCTGGGTGATCTCCAGAGGTCCCTTCCAGGGTGGGCCCTGCTGGCACTCTGTGAGAAGCATGTTTGAGGCCTGGGCAGGGACCTGCTGGCTGCGGACCTGACTCTTTCCACCATGCTCTGTTCCCTTTGCAGATAGTTGTGGAGATTCTGGAAGAGGAATCTGTCATCACCTGGGACTTTGACATCCTGAAGGGGGATGTGGTCTTCAGCCTCTTCCACTCCAAACGAGCTCCTGAAACAGGTCACAAAGAAGGCTCAGTGCCCAGCAGCTCTGCTGGGGGGGACAACTCTCAGCTGATTGACAAGAGCTGGGTGTTGGGGGTGGACTACAGCCGTGTGGAGTCCCCTCTGGTGTGCAGGGAGGGGGAGAGCATACAGGTGAGACCTCTGGGGCTTGGAGTGCATCTGGAGTCCCCAGAGTGGGCTGAGGGTGGAGAAGAGGGAGGGGTTGGTGGCATGGGAAGTCTTGGGTTGCCTGCACATAGGTGTGGTGGTGATGGTCTGGGTTCCCTGTGCCAGGGGCTGCTGCGGCAGGCCGAGGCACTGCAGGAAGATCCAAAACGCCAGCAGGAAAAGGTCACTGCAGAGATGATGATGATGATTATTTCTATGTTGTTGTTGTTATTATTATTATTATTATTATTATTATTATTATTATTATTATTATTATTATTATTATTATTATTATTATTATTATTACTGCTACTAAAGCATGTGGTTGAAGCTTGTGAACTCCCTGGATGCTGTGCTTCCCAGAGGTCAGGAGAATCCCAGCAAGGTGGGGGCTGGAAGGGACCTCTGGAGATCATCCAGTCCAACCTCCCTGCTCAAGCAGGGCACCCACAGCAGCTTGCCCAGCAGCACAGTGCCCAGCTGGCCTTGGAAGCTCTCCACGCAAGCACACTCCACAGCCTCTCTGGGCAGCCTGCTCCCTCCAGCACCCTCACACCAAACAACTTTCTCCTCCTGCTCAGCTGGAACCTCCTGGGTGCCATTTGGTTCCCTTTGTCCTGTCCCTGGGCACCACCACAGACAGGAGCTTCTCTTGGTTCTTGACTCCCCTTGGCTGTGCCAAGCCATCCCTTGCCGGTAGTCACTTGGTGCCCCTCTGCTCCTCTCCCAGGGCTCTCACGTGACTCGCTGGCCCGGCTTCTACATCCTGCAGTGGAAGATGCATGCTCCTCTGCCCTGCTCTAGCAGCAGCCTGCCAAGGGTTGATGATGTCCTTGCCTCCCTGCAAGGCTCCAGTCACAAGTGCAAGCTCATCTACTACTATGAAGTGCTGGCATCCAAGGACTTCAGGTAGAGTCTCTGCTGGGGGACACTTCTGGGTGACTTGCAGTGAAGGAGCCACAGGAGAGGTCTGAGGGGGAGCTAAACAGTGACTTCCCCAGCTCATGCATTTTATTGCTGATAGTTTAGAAAAACACAAACTTGGTGGCATTTTGTGCCAAGACCCCCCTACAGTGCCGCAGGTGGTAGGGGAACCCTTGGCTGGTGCCCTTCTTGCCCACCTGGGCACCCCCTGGCTGCTGTCACCCAGCACCCCCAGGCCCTTTTCTGCGAGGCACTTTCCAGCCACTCTGCCTCCAGCCTGGAGCCTTCCTGGGGCTGTTGTGCCCCAAGGGCAGGACCCAACACTTAGCCTTGTTGAAGGACAGAGATTTGTAGAGCCCAAGGTGAACCTGCTTGGAGCAGAGCTGAGCCACTCCTGCCAGCCTTAGAGTGTCCCTTGGTGTGCCTGCTGCAGGGGGCTGCCCATCAGCAGCTCCCTCCTAACTGCCATCTCTCTGTCCCATCCCAGGGGATCCATGTCAAGCCTGGAGTCTTGCACCAGCGGCTTCTCCCAGCTGAGTGGAGCCACCACAGCCTCCAGCCAGTCCCAGAGCAGCTCCCACCTCTCCAGATAGCAGAGTCACGGCCCCAGCAGGGAGGAGAAGTCGTGGGGGGGGCTCCTAGCCACTCCCTGAGCTGCCCTCTGCACCAAACCAAAGAGCCTCCAGGAGCTTCACCTCGAGGTGCTCCTTCTGCTGCCCACAGGGAGCAGCTGCTTGGTGGAGGCTGCAGGCAGCTGCTCAGAGCTCCCAAGGCCTCGTCTGGGGGCTGCCAGCTCCTGTCACATGGTGCTGGGGCTGGCATGAACCCATGTGTGACCTCTAAAGGGCTGGTTCCACTCAGTCCTTTTGCTGCAGGTGGTGGCTGGAGTAGGCTGATCTTGCCTTACCTGGTCTGTTCTGCAGGACTGGCTTGCTTGCCTGGAGCAAACTCCTCTCCCTTCTCTGCCTGCCCAGGCTGCCAGCTCCATGCCAGGCAGTCCAGGGGGCACCTCAGGGGCAGAGACTTGAAGCCAGCTGTAAAGAACCTTTCTACAACTGGGATGTTGCAGGAATCACCTCCAGCTCAACCCTAAAACCTCATCAGCTCCCAACAGGACGCGGGTAGGGATCGTGTGAGATGCTTCCTTTGGATCCCTCTGAGGCACAGAGGGCAAAGTGGGTCTGTGGGGAGTGCAGGCAGAGGAGCTGCCTGCAGCAGGCAGCAGCTTGCTTCTTCCTTCTCCTTCGGGATTACAAGCAATAATGAGCAGATCTGCCCCAGCTCATCCCAGGGGATGGGGGCAGGATCTAATTCCCAAGGGCTAAACAAAGCAATATTTTCTCTCCTGAAGGGACAGCCTTCTGGAACTTGCTTCTCTGAAACCTGAGCTAACTTGAAAACCTTAACACACAGCAGCAAGCCTCTGCTGAACCCCCTCCTGCAGTGCCAGCTGCTCAGAACTGCATTTTTAACTTATTGATCATTTCAGCAATGAGTATTTATTAAACCCAGTCTCCTCCTGGTCTCGTTTTGAATGGGATGAGCTTTGGGTTGGAAAGGGATAACTGATGGCCTCCAATCCAGGGAAGCTGCTTTGGAGCTAACCAAGGCAAGGGCTGTACCTTGGGGAGTGTTTGAGGTAAGGGCTGGGTCTCACCTGCTCCTCACAGCGTTTTGGATTCCAAAGGGATGTTTCTTAGCACAAAGAAGCAAGAGTTGGAGCTCAGGCCCTGTGAGAAGGTGGCAGAGCTTCACAGGGGACTCACAGATTGCATTAGCTGGGAAGGGACCCTCCAAGAACATCTAGTCCAAGTGCCCTGCAGGCAGCAGGGACACCTCCAACCAGAGTAGGCTGCACAGGGACACATCAAGTTTGACCTTGAATGTCTCCAGGGATGGCCTCAACCACCTTCCTGGGCAACCTGTGCCAGTCTCTCCTCACCCTCACTGTGCAGATTTTCCTCCTGGTGTTCAACCTAACTGCCCTGCTGCAGTTCCAAACCATTGCCCTCAGCCTGTCCCCACAGGCCCTTCTGAACAGTCCCTCCCCAGCCTGCCTGCAGGTCCCCTGCAGATACAGGAATGCAGCTCCGAGCTGCATTTAACACCCCATAGCCACTGGCTGGGTCCATGATCTCCACTGTCAGTTGCAGAGGCAGATGTGTGGCACAGGTGTGGCAGTATTCCACGGACCAGCTTGGGCAGCAGAGTTCCTTCTGGACTTGTTCAGGTGGCAAGCAAAGAACAGCAGGTGTCAAACCCTGGAGTGCCCTTGGGCAGTCTTTGCAGCACTTAGGATGTGCTCAGAGGTTTTCTTTCAACTGCACCTCAGCCCTCAGGAGGTTCCCCCTACCCTGATCAGAAAGGAAATGCCCCTGGAGCTCCTCGGGTCACCCTGGCCAAGGAGCTGCTCCTGTCCTGCAGTCAGTGTGAGCCATACCCAAGGCATTTCCAGTTGCTGGGCTAGGAGCAGTACACAGAGCTGTGGGCTTGGAGTGGTAGCAGCACCGTGGTGGTTCCTACAGCTCAGCAGTCCATGGAGCCACAGGCACCTTTCTCAGTCAGCCCTTGGGGTTTCTCTCCCTCTGACCAAGGGTTTGTGAAGGTTGCTGGAGTCAGGATGTGAGGCAGCTTCTCCTGTCCCTGCTCTCTCCGCTAGCTGCCAGGAGAGAGCCCCAGGAGCTGATGTTTATGGAAAGCTGCTTGGCTGTTTGGAAGGTTGGAGCCAAGGAAGTGACTCCCCCCACTTGCTGCCTCTCCCTCTGAGAGTGGAGCAGGTGAGTTCTGTGGGAAAATTGTGAGAATTCCCTGGAAGCTCTGTGGCTTCACCACTTCTCCCAGGGGAAGGAAACTTCTGCCTGTGGGCATCTCTGGTGCCTGGCAGAGAGGGCAAAGTGCTGCCTTTGCTCTGGGCAATCAGGAGCTTGAGATGGAGTTGTCTGTGTGTGTCCCTCCTTCACCCAGAACCAATTCTGCTGCAAGAAACAGACTTCCTAACTGAGCCCACAGCTCCAAAGCAATGCCAGCCTCACCCTCCCTCTGCCAAGTCAGGGATCCAGCTTCTTGTGGCTTCATCCCTAGTGCCATGGGAGTCACCTTCCTCTCCTCTGTGAGCCTCTTGCTTTGCCCTGCTTAATTCTCCTCCCACCAGGGAAAGGTTTGGTTTCTGGAATGGTGGCAGCAAGGTCCCTGCAGCCTGCCACACAACCCCCACCCCGAGCAGGTCTCCGAGTGAGTCAGGAAGAGGAGCTGGGAGGCTGGACATCCACCCTACAGGCCTGGAGCTGCTCTTCTTCTTCCTCAGCACTGCCAGCCTCCTGCCCCACCAGAGCTGGCTGCACCAGTCTGGTGGGGAAGCAGCTTCTGAGCTCTCCCTTGGCAGTCTGAAGCCAAACCAGTTGGGTTCTTCCACCTCCCAAGTTCAAATAAGCCAAAACAGAATTTCTCCCCCCTTCCCCTTTTTTATTTCCCTTTTCCTGAATTTTAACAAAACAGGGGCAAGGAAGGCAGCAGGAGACAAGGGACAACCTCATGACATTAGCTATGAGAGGAGCAGAATTCTTCCAAAACATCTTTTTTGGGGATATTTTTCTTCCCCTCCCCCAAATGCCATCAGTGTGCTCAGAAACTAACCCTCCTTGCCTCCTTCACAGCAGCTGCTTCTGGGTTCTGGCTCCGTGGGAGCCACTTGGCTGTTACAAATCTCCACAGCCACAACCTTGAACATGCAGCGCTGGGATGTCAGAATGCATTGGGTTAGAAGGGACTCTCCAAGGTCATCCAGTTCCAACCTCCTGCCATGGGTAGGGACACCTCCCACCAACCTAGCTTGCTCAAGGCCTCATCCAGCCTGGCCTTGAACTTATTTCCAGGGCCAAGGCTATTTCTAACTGTTGCCAGTGACCCAGCTCTCTTCTCCAGACACTTCCCCAGCTGTGTTGCTGCTCCAGCTCCTCAATGTCCTTCCGGGAGTGAGGGGCCCAGAACTGAACCCAGCACTCAGGCTGTGGCCTCATTAGTGTTGAGTCCAGGGAAGACAATCCCTGCCCTGCTCCTGCTGCCCATACCAGTGCTAATCCAGACCGGGCTGCTGGATGCCTTCTTGGCCCCTGTGCACTCCCTGGCTCATCTTCAGCTTGCCAAGCAAGGGCCACCACATAGCCTGTCCTCCCGGCCCAGGGCTGATCAGGCTGGGCTTGGGCAAGGCCGATCCCACATCTCAGCTGTGCCACACCACCTTGTGCCAGGCTGCTGCCACCTATGCCCTTTGCAGGTGGGACAGTACCAGGCTGCAGGCCTTGGGTGCTCACCCATGGATGCAGGCAGAGCAGGGCAGCTCCGGGGGCTGTGAGAGAACACAAGGATGAGACTTGGGAACTGGGGAGGCTTTTTATGTTGCTGCAAGGACCTCCCCTTGTGCAGTGCTCTCCACACCCTGCACTGCATCTGGCACTGAGGAGGGCTGGGAAGGCTCTGGCCCTGCCATTGGCACTGAAGGAAGAAGCAGGGAAGCCCCAGCCCTGTGTGCCAGCCTCTGAGCCTCCCAGCATGGCTGGGACCAGGGCTGCTGTGGGTTCCATGTCAGCTGCCCCTGCCTCAGTGCTTTAAAATCAGCATTTTTCAGGTTTCTGCTACAAATCTGAGTGGGCAGACACTGGGAGACTCCAACATCCTTGAGCCAGCTGCCTCAGCTCCAGCTTCCTGCTAGAGACAGCTGATGCTGCAGCTCAGGTGAGGAAGGATGTTCCTGAATTCCCTGTGGTTCCCATTCCCCACTGGTATGGCTGGAAGCAGCCCATGCCCTCCCCACTGCAGCTCCCTCACCCACCACTGAGTGGAAGCTGCCCCACAGCCTCTCCTGGGGCAGCAGAGGAAGGAGAGGAAGCAGCCAGCTCCCAGCAGAGCTGAGCCAGGCAGCCGCAGCTCCGTGGCAGCTCGGCAGCCATGTGGTGCAGCAGGCAGGGCTGGGTGCAGCTGCAGGGCTCAGCCCGGGCTCTGGAGCAGGGCCTGGCTCTGGTCCTGGGCATCCTCTGGCTCGCAGGCGGCAGAGGTGCAGGCCTGGCTGGCGCCGTTGAGCTCCCGCAGCGGCTGGTACAGGTAGGCCCCTGGCTGCTGCCGTCCTGCCCGCGTCCGCAGCAGCAGCCCCACGTTGCCCAGGGCACTCAGCAGCAGCAGCAGAGCCAGCAGGCAGCTGGGGGCCAGGCAGGCTCCTCTGTCGGGCAAGAAACAGCCAGGTCAGCAGCACCTCTGCCCCTGCCCCCCCCCCGGCCCCAGGCTGCACATGGAGGAACCACGGAGGGATGGATTGAGAAGGGAACTTTGAAGCTCCTCCAGTCCAACCCCTGCAATCAGTAGAGACATCCCCACCCAGAGCAGGTTGTTCACAGCCCCACACAACCTGACCTGCAGTGGTGCCAGCCATGGGGCAGCTCCTACCTCTCTGGGCAGCCTGGGCCAGGCTCTCCCCACCCACAGTGCAAAACCTTTCTCCCTTCTCTCCACTCTCAATCTCCCTCTTGCAGTTCAGACCATCCCCCCTCGGCCTGCCACAACAGGCTCTGCTCCAAACTCTGTCTCCAGCTTTCTTCTGGCCCCTTGAAGCACTGCAAGGCCACCAGGAGGTCTCCCTGGAGCCTTCTCCTCTTCAGGCTGAACACCCCCACCTCTCCCAGCCTGGCCTCACAGCAGAGCTTCCACCCTGCTAGCACTGCTGTGGCCTCTCTGGACAAGCTGAAAAAGGTTCAGGTCCACCTTGTGACCTGCTACAGCATCTATAGCTTCAGCACCATGATAGGAGCTGTGCTCTGGTGTCACAGCCGTCCTGCTCCAGCTGCTGCACACTCAGATGGCAAGAGAAGGTGGCTCCTGTCTGGGAAAGTTGGGACTGCTCAGCATGGAGAAGGCTGCAGGGAAACCTCAAAGCAGCCTTCCAGTCCCTGAAGGGGCTGCAGGAGAGCTGGGGAGGGACTTTGGACAAGGGCTGGGAGTGCCAGGCCAAGGGACAATGGCTTTGAGCTGGGATAGGGGATAGAGAGACTGAGAGTGGAGATGAGGAGGAAGTTGTTTGCAGTGAGGGTAGGAAGACACTGGCACAGGTTGCCCAGGGAGGTATTTCAGGCCAGGCTGGATGAGGCCTTGAGCAATCTGGGCTGGTGGGAGGTGTCCCTGCCCGTGGCAGGGGGTTGGCACTGGATGATCCTGAAGGGCCCTTCCAACTCAACCCATTTGATCAATCTTGAAACTGTGAGCTGCAGAGCACCAGGCTCAGGTTGTGGTCACTGATGGGGCTGCAGCTCAGTACAGGTCTCACAGTGAAGTTTTTAGTACCTTCTCTGTCCTCATCCTGCCCTTCATGAGAAGTGTAGGTGGTATCAAGCAGTCAGAACACAGACACTGTGGACCACGAAGCAGCTCAAAGCTTTACTGACACTGCCCTGGTGGCCAGGGGGTGGTGGGAACTGCAGCAGACAGCATGGACTTGGGGTGTGCACATACATGTGGATGAATCATAGCAGCATGGGATGGTTTGGGTTGGAAAAGGCCTCCAAGCTCATTCAGTCCAACCAGAGTCCCAGCACCACCATGGCCACCAAACCCTGGCCCCAAGTGCCATGGACACAGGTTTCTGGAACACCTCCAGGGATGGGGACTCCACTACCTCCCTGGGTAGACTGGGCCAGTCCTTGACT
The DNA here is from genome assembly GCA_013399775.1 of Semnornis frantzii. Classification (NCBI taxonomy): domain Eukaryota; kingdom Metazoa; phylum Chordata; class Aves; order Piciformes; family Ramphastidae; genus Semnornis; species Semnornis frantzii. The sequence continues at coordinate 14,707 of VWYK01045886.1, read as the reverse complement.
ATTCTTTTGGGGAAGAATTTTTTCCCCTTCTCCAACCTAACCCTCCCCTGGCACATTTTCAGACCACTTCCTCTCCTTCTAGCACCTGAGATTAGGGAGCACAGCCCGAACCTCATCTGGCTGCAGCCTCTTCTAAGGGAGCTGCAGAGAGCAATGAGCTCTGCCCTCAGCCTCCTCTAGCCTCAACATCCCCAGCTGCTCCTCTCCAGTCCTCTTCTCCAAACCCTTCCCCATCTTGCTTGCCCTTCTGTAATAAGCACCACAGCCACCAGCACCCCAAAACTGCCACCAACACTCCACAGCGGGATGAGCTCCTCACACTTACTCTGACAGGGAGAATCTGTCTTTGCTCCTTGTTTTCTCCTGAGAAGCCAAACACCTCCCAGCTGGAAAAAAGAAAGAAGAATTGGGATGGATTAGTGTAGAAGTGCCCCCCAAAGAGCCAGCTGAGGGGAGCTGATGGTCAGCCAGAGCTGACAACTCCAGCACCACAACAGTGTGCTCCTCCAGCTCCTCTTCCAAGCCCCCCCCAAAGCAGAGGTACCTTTGCTGAGCTGCTCCTGCACCTCCAGCTCGTGAGTGAGGTTGCAGCTGCCTGTCTGGTGGTGGCATGGACAGGAGTGGTCACACTCACACTGCTGCTGGCAGTCTGGCCCATACCAGCCCAGGGGACACTCTAGGGAGTGGAGCACAGAGAGGTTGGTCACTGTCACAGCAAGCCTCAACCAAGCTGCTCTGCCTGCCCTGCAAGCAGCCACCTCTGAGCTCACTGCTGTTAGTTTATGTCAAGGCGCAGGTTTGTGGGCTTGGGAACAAAGCATCACCACTGGGAGCACCACAGAACCATGGCAGAGGTTGGGTTGGAAAAGACCTTTCAGATCACGGAGTCCAACTCTGAACCCAGCACTGCCAGGGCACCACTAAGCCACAGCCCTCAGCACCACAGCTACAAAGCTCTGAAACCACTCCAGGGATGGGGACTACACTGCTGGCTAGGCCAGGCCTTGACAACCCTTTTAGGGAAGAAATTGTTCCTCATGTCTAACCTAAACCTGTCCTGGGGTAGCTTGAGGCCATGCCCACCAGAAGCTCACAGCCATGCTGCAATTAGCTTATCCTGGCACTAGAGTGGGCTGCAGTCAGGCACAGGGGCCTTGAGCACCCACAAGAAGCTGAAGACAACCCAAACCATCCCTGATGCTTTCATCTGTCTGCAGCTGGAGTTTGAGGGCCACAAGCCAGAAAGGTGCTTTGGAACATCTTATACTCACTGGCTGGGATCATCCCAGGAAGGCTCCAGGCTTGGGGCAAGGTAGCTGGAAAGTGCCCAGGGCCTAGCGGTGCTGATTTGCAGCAGCTGAAGATGAGCCAGGGTGTGCCCAGGTGGACAAGATGGGCACCAGCAGCCTGGCCTGGATCAGCAGTGGTGTGGGCAGCAGGAGCGGGGCAGGGATTGTGCCCCTATGCTGGGCACTGTAAGGCCATAGCTTGCACGCTGGGGTCAGTTTTGTGCCACTCACTCCTTGAAGGACACTGCGGGGCTGTAGCAGGCCCAGAGAAGGGCAACGGAGCTGGGGAAGGGTCTGGAGAAGAGGGCTGGGGAGGAGCAGCTGAGGGAGCTGGAGGTGTTGAGCCTGGAGAAGAGCAGGCTGAGAGCAGAGCTCATTGCTCCCTGCAGCTCCCTGAGAGGAGGCTGCAGCCAGGTGGGGATTGGGTTCTGCTCCCAAGGAACAAGGGACAGAACAATATGAAATGGCCTGAAGTTTCCCAGGGGAGATTCAGGTTGGCCATGACGAGCAATTTCTTCCCCTTGAGGGCTGTCAAGGCCTGGCCCAGGCTGCCCAGGGAAGTGGTGGAGGGCCCATGCCTGGAGGGGTTTCATAGCTGTGGCGCTGAAGGCCATGGCTCAGCAGTAGCCTTGGCAGAGGTGTGTTAAGGGCTGCACTGGATGAGTTTAAAGGTCTCTGAACAATTCTATGATTCTATCCTCACAGCTCAGGCACAGGCAGGGCCTGGATGTCTAAGCATTGCTGTTCCCCACTCCAGCTTTGGCAGCACCCTGCAGCTCTCTGGGGCAGGTACCACAAAGGAACCCATACAAAGGCCCCCCCAGAGCAGCCCTTACCATGCTCACAGCTGGTGCCGTGGTAGCCGGGTGGGCAGGAGCAGGCCCCAAGCACAGGGGCACAGGAGCCCCCATTCTGGCACTGGCACTGCTGCCTGCAGCCCTCCCCGAAGAAGCCACTGGGACAAGCTGCAGGAGACAAGCAGAGATCTCCTCAGGACCCTCACTGCAGAGGGAAGAGATCCCACCCCACACTGACACCCAGGGACAGCCCCAGGCACAGGGTGCTGAGGGCTGCCCAGGGGAGCTGCACCTTGAACAAGGAGCAAGAGCCCCAAGAGCTTCACTCCAGCCCTGCTCAGGCTGCAGCTAAGCTGCCAGGGACAGACAGAAAAGCACAGGGAGCAGCTTCTGCCTGCACTGCTCCCTCCTGGGCAGCCACTCAGGCCTGGGAACTGTGCCCTTAGTGGGTCTGAAGGAGGGGAGTGGAAGTCTTCCTTACCATCAGTGCAGTTGCTGCCAGTCCAGCCAGCATCACACAGGCACCCAGCTGTGCAAACACACACACAGGCGTTAGCCAGAGCAGAGCAAGGGACTCAGCAGCAGCCTGGGCTGCTTGGGCTGCCCCCTCATACAGTCACAGAATGGCTGAGGTTGGAAGGGACCTTCAAGATCATCAAGCTCCACCCCTTTGCTCTGGATAGGGACAGCTCCAGTGGGTTGCTCAAGGCCCCATTCAACCTGGTCTGAACCACCTCCCTGGGCAACCTGTGCCAGGGTCTCAGCACACTCATAGTGAAGAACTTCTCCCTAATGTCCAATCTAAACCACTCCCTGTGCCTTCCACACCAAATTGAGAAGTCCTGCTGAGGAGCCTACTTCAACTCAATATTCAGAGCAGACCTTGAAGCTTCAGAAACTGAGCCTCCAGATGAGCCAGGTCCATGCAGCACCACTGCAGACAGAGAGGCAGAGCAAACACCTCAATGCTGCTCTCTTTCAGCCCAGAACCAGTTTCTGAAGAGCAGAGCTCTGCTTTGGCTTAATTTCTTTTTCCTCCCTCCCAGGAGGCCCACAGAAGAGGCCTTAGCTCCCCTGGCTGGTTTCAGCCCCACACCCACTACAAGTGCCAAACAGAGCAGAACCTCCTGGAGTTCCAGGGACTGACTCTAGGTCAAGCCCTGCACCCCTTGAGCTGTGCCCAGTAGTGCAAATCTGGCTGTGAGCTGAGGCAGGAAGGCTGAGGGCTAAGACAGGGAGGCTGTGCAGGACAGGAGAGCAGCAGCTGAGGGCTGTGTTGTGACAGTGCCCATGTTCAGAAGGAATTGATGGAAGAGGAGCAGTTGCACACTGGGAAAATCATGGATCAGGAAGGGAGAAGGCAGAGGTCAGCTGCTGTCAGAGGGATGTTTACACACTGCCCTTGCCAGCAGAGAGTACACAGCAAACCAGGAGCACAGGCCTGGGGGGCAGAAAGAGAAACTGAGGCATGCAGGAGGAACTCACATCCCATCACACATCCAGCTTCCAGGTCTGAGCCACAGCCTAGCTCTGCTGCTGTCTCCCACAGGCAAGGTGCTCTGACCACCTCCATTGCTGCCCCAGAGCATGGAGGGAAGCAGCTGCACACATCCAGAAGGCAAGGCAAGGATGGAGGGCATCAGCACCAGCTGGCTTCCAGAGGCAGGGCACAGGCTGGGCAGTCACCCAGTGACTGCAGTGAGGGAAGCAGCTGCTGCTGCTGCTGACACTTCCTGTAAGCTCTGTTCCTTCACAGCAGACAGCAGGATGCCCGCGAGCCAGCAGTGTGCCCTCGTGGCCAAGAGGGCCAAAGGCACCCTGGGGTGCATCAAGAAGGTGGTCAGTGAGGCAAGGGAGGTTCTCTTCCTTCTCTGCTCTGCCTTGGTGAGGCCTCACCTGGAGAACTGTGCCCAGTTCTGGGCTCCCCAGCTCAAGAAGGATAAAGAACTACTGGGGAGAGGCCCACCTCAGGGCCACTGAGGTGCAGAGGGCACTGCAACAGCTCTCACCTGAGAAGAGGCTGAGGGAGCTGGGGATGGGCAGCCTGGAGAAGAGGAGGCTGAGAGTGGTCTTGTGAATGCTTAAAAATACCCAAGGGGTGGGTGTCAGGAGGCTGGGGCCAGACTCTTGTCTGTGATGCCCAGGGCCAGGACAAGGGGCAATAGGCACAGACTGGCACGCAGCAGGAAGAGAAAGTTGTTTGTTGTGAGGGTGCTGGAGGCCTGGAGCAGGCTGCCCAGAGAGGCTGTGGAGTGTCCTTGTGTGGAGAGCTTCCAAGGCCAGCTGGGCACTGTGCTGCTGGGCAAGCTGCTGTGGGTGCCCTGCTGGAGCAGGTTGGACTGGCTGATGCCCAGAGCTCACTTCCAACCCCACCATTCTGATTCCTATCAGGAATTCCAAGCTGCACCAGATGCTACAGCTTTAAAGTGACTGCATCAAGGCTGCCTGGATGTGTTCCTGGGTGCCCCTGCCCTGGCAGGGAGCTTGTACTGGATATCTCTAGAGGTCCCTTCCAACCCCTCCCACCCTGTGACTCAACCCGGAGTAGGAGCAAGCTCTGTGGAGCAGCAGGCCCGCAGGCAGTGATGCACTCGAGGCCCCCTCAGGGGCAGGCAGGTAGGTGACATCCCCCCGGGGCCAGCCCCTCCGCGCTTGGGCAGTGACTCACAGTCGGTGCAGGCTCCATGCAGGCTGCAGTTGGCAGGGCCACAGTCCAGGATGTCACAGGCTGGCCCTGTCCAGAAGGGCCCCGAGCAGTGGCAGTGTCCCTGGAGGCAGTGCCCGTGGCCGCTGCAGTGGCTGGGCTGGCAGGGGGGCTGGTGCACACACAGCACGGTGGAGATGCGGCGGGGGCAGCGCCACATGCTGTCAGACAGGCTGGGGGACACAAGGGGGGCACCATCAGGCCTGCAAAGGCTCTGCTGCTGCCAGCCCTGCCTGGCAGAACCCACAGACTGCCGGCCCGAGGCATACTGGGGAGCAAAGGCAGGAATAAAACCAATAGATTCACGGAATGGTTGGAAGGGATCTTAAGGATCATCCAGCTCCAACACCTTCACCCCCCCACCAACGGCAGGCACACTTCCCATCGGCACAGGTTGCTCAAGGCCT
>VWYK01045885.1:0-30967 GCA_013399775.1 Semnornis frantzii | reverse complement strand
TTTTTTTTTTTTTCTTACAGGAAGTTAATTTATGCTGTTTAGCAAAAGTAACTGCTGTAGTTAATAAGTCAGATTGTTTCTATACACTTAATAGCAGACCTATTAGAATGCTGTGAAAAATAGCATAGTCGCCATGAGAGTCAGTCTCCAAGCCTTGATTTTTGGTTTTTGTTATGATTGCTGTCTTTAAATCATAATTGAAACTTGGCAGTAGGAATTTCCCACTATCTGTTAAAGGTTGGTAGTGTCCTCATTCTACTGCTGAGAGTGATTTTCGGCAAAGTTCAGATTACTGACACTTGCAGGACTGCAGCTGAATCCAGCTGACGGGTTCCGCTTATTGGAAGGCCTTTCAGATAATTCTGTCATTGTTTTATCAATTGACATTTATCTAGTGCAGCTCACCCTATGTCCTAATAGCCATAGCCTGTCCTGAGGGTAGTCTGGCACATTTGTTACAAGTGCTTTCTGTCACTTGTAGAAGTCAAACTGCATAGATTGAGGGCAAGGATTGACTTCTGGAGATCCTTTTTTATGTCTGCAAGTGCCACCTCAACAAAATTGAAGTGATCTCCTCAAGATTGCCTTATGTGCCACGGACCATCCTCCTTGTCTTCAAGTCCCCCACATCATAACTTGTGCCAACTCTTCCCTCAAGTGGTGGTGGTTGGGATCAAGAGTGGCAGGGTGCTGTGGTGCAGGACTTCTGCAGAGGTGGGACTCCAGAGTCTAAGAGACAGACTCAGTATGAGTTAGCAACTTAGCTCAAACTTTATTGTTAGAGGCTCACTTACATACTATTTGCAAAGCTAATTAGCCGTCCATGCACTATTTTCTATCACATCATTGGTTAATCGAGCCTGTTCACGCGCCCCTGTGCTCACAACGATTGGCTGATTTACTGCTCATATTATTTACGTAAGCATTGTGTTGTCTAAGCCAAACTTTCTCAAAGATGTATCTTTCTTTGTGGGAACCTAAAAGGGGAGTTAGTGGGAACCAAGGAAAAACCCAGTTAAGCTGAGCACCTCTCTGTACATGTCCTTGAAGCAGTAAGATTTAAGTTAGAAACATAATAGGCTGATATGCTCTATCCACAAGTTCCTTATCTAAGTCTCTGCTTGCTTACACAGAATTCAGGGCTTTGCAGGGCCTACATTTCACTGTCAAAGCCAGTATTAAGTTCTAAAGATTGTTCATGCTCTAAGAGACCATAACCCTTTGCTTTTAACCAACCCGCAACAGACTTCCATTTCTATGGACATACAGGACATGGTTCTCTAAGTGTGCTGGGTGAAGAAGAGCACTCCAAGTTTGCAAGTCTCCTATCCTGAATCTGACAGAAGAGGAACTGCAGCTTCCCTGGTCTGGAGCAACAGACTACCTGCTTACGATAACAAAGCAGACAGAGAGAGACTTAGATAGATTACGTATTTACAGTTAAATCTAAAGAGTAGGGCTTACATAAGCCTTCAGGTTATTAAAAATCCTTCCACATGTTCCATCCTGTCCTGAATTAATCTCTCTCTGAGAGCTTTGCTTCTGGGTCACATCTGTAGATGAGTCAAGAGAATTGTCCTAATTGTCATTCAGTTTTCATGGGAGCTGCTTTAAAAGAGAAAACCAAATGAAGTGCAAATGTCCACCAAATCAGCACTGAATCCTAGCTTTATCCATTTGACTTTCTGAATTAACTCTGAATTCAGCTCAAGAAATATTAATCATGTCCCCTAAATATTGCCTATTACTGTCTGTTTTTTCAGTTACAACTTCATAAGCTTCAGAAGTAGTGAAGCTACCCATTGACACTCAAGGTAGCTTTCCTGCAGGGTTTCCAGCTTTGGACAGCTGAGTCCCTAAGGCACTGATATGGAAGTTAAATTGTCTGTCAAAAAAGGAAAGGAATCAGCCAGGGTTTATAATGCTCTGATTTCTAGGAAGTCAGCAGTGGATAATTCTTTCGAGGTCAGTGCAGTCTGCATGGGAAAAGGGACAGTAAAATGTTTGAGCCTCTTAAGGCCTCCCTTCTGCCAAAGGCAGAGTGGATGCATAGTGTTGATGCATGAATTAATGAGGCCCTTGAGATGTTGAGGGTTGCTCCTGTTCCTCGGTTTACTGTCCCTTCATTTCCTCAGCCTCTCTGAAGCAGATTATTTTGCATGCTACCCTCATCATGTGCCCACATCTTATCTATGCTCTGTGAGAACTGTATCTCAAAATGCTCTAGCAAGGCACTTGGCCTTTGAGAAATGCCCTGATACGTGGAAATAACTATGGCAGCTTCTCCCCAATCCTTACACATCAGGGTTGCCTCCCCATCCATTCATTAACTTGCCTAAGATCTAGCATTGCATCATACTGAACTAAGGTAGTTTGCTGGGCCTGCACAGCTACCAGTCCCAGTGGTTCTTTGTGTTACTTGTTTGGTTTTGTGGTGGTCAGGTCATCTGTTGGTTCCTTCTAAGAACAAATTTTTTTTTTTTTCTTTTTTTTTTAATCTTCTGAGAGGAAAGGTAAAACTTAAGAGTGTGGTGGATCAGGAACAGAGCAGGAGGAACATGTATCAGGATGGCTTAAAGTGCTCCACAGTCTCTGTTTGTGACTGTCCCCATTGACTAGAGGTGGCTCCTTTCTCTCTGCTGTGGACTGCTGAGCTCCTGCTCAAAGGCACTTGACTTTCACCACTCCACAGCATACGACTTTAGGGGAATTAAGGCTGTCTCAGTATGACCCTAGTTGGGGCTTTTTGGAGTTTACTACTGAAAAGAAGTTTACTGGAATCACCAGAGCTCATAGAAGCATAGTGTGGGGTTTTATATGCTTCATGTTGAACCAGTCACAGAATCATGGGAAGGGACCTCAGGAGATCATGTAGTCCAACCCCCCTGCTAACACCCTGATCAGGTTGCACAGGAACATGTCCAGACAGGTTTTGAGTCTCCAGAAGAGGAGACATCACAACCTCTCTGGGAAGCCACACTCAAAGTATTTCTCCCTTAAGTTCAAGTGAAACCTCCTGTGTTCTGGTTTGTACCCAGTGCCCCTCGTTCTATTACTGGGCACCACTGAGAAAGCCCAGCCCCATCTTCATGACTCCTTTAAATACTGATAGGATTCCCCTCTAAGTTTTCTGCTTTCCAGGCTGAAGAGCCCTGGGTCTCTCAGCCTTGTCGCTGTGCTTCCAGTGGTAGGTGAAGGGAAGAGCTGTTACCAACTGTGTGCCCCCCAGAGCACAGACAGGCCGGTTTGCTGTGCTATGCTGTGGGCAGGCAGCACATCAGCTCTGACTGATGCAAGGGGAGAGCTTAGCAGAGGGCTGGGTAACACAGACCTTCATGACATAGTAGGTTTTGCCCCTAGTTATTGCAGTGTTTAAGTGCCATTGTCTTGACTCTGTACCACCTGTGAAAGTAAAAAATCAGGCATGATTATAAATGTCTGTTAGTAGCTTATGCTGCAAGGAAGATATTTCCCACTTAACACACAGGGAAAATCCTGATGGTCAAAGGAGCTAATGTCCAGTTTCAGTGGCTGGGCAGTGAACTATAAGGGTGGTGAGACATTGGAGCAGGTTGCCCAAAGATGTGATGGAGTTCTCATCCCTGGAAGTTTTTAAGGGTAGGCTGGATGTGGCTCTGGGCAGCCTGATGTAGTGGAAAGCATCCCTGCCCATGGCAGGGGGCTTGGATTTAGATAATCCTTGAGGTCTTTTCCAACTCTGACAATTATGTGGTTCTGTGACTGCCTCTCTGACCTCAGCACAGGGTGGTGGAAGTTAACCACAGTGTCCCACCTGTGCCGCTCTTGGGTGCCTGTCGGAACAGCGCAGCTCAGTGCTGCATGTGAAGTCCTGTCCTCACAGTGCTGTGCAGCAGCTCTGGCTTTGTACTGCTCTCTTTGGAACCGATAACCTCTGCCTTTACTTAAGTTTCTTGGCTCTTCTTTTCCATTGCTCTACTTTGCAATGCTGGTTCCTTCCTTCTAGGTCATAGAGCTCTGTTTTGTTTTAATGGCCTGAGCTGCACTTCAAAGCAAATGTAGCTACTCTAGTGAAACATGACTTTCGAGAGGGTACTGGAGGCTGGAATTGTCAGTCTCTGCTCACAGAGCAGAACTTGCTTAGGGTCTGGTGGTGTGTGTGTGGTGCCTGAACACTTTAACAAATGTAATGCTTTATTACTTTTTACTTCGTTCTGAATCAAGACTTCATGGCGATCCTTAAGTGATTACTGAATGGCTTGATATGTTTTAACCCTTCCCCTGAGGAGCTCTGTGCATCTCATTTCTCCTTAGAGAAATATCCTCCAAAATTCCATGGCCTGGAAAAAATGAGATTTGCATTCTCCCATCCTTACATTCCCAGGGCTCTCCTGTGATACAACCTCTGGTGTTGCACAGAAGTCTCCATGAATAGGTTTGCAAAGCAGCAGGGTGTTTTTAGGGGGAGTCTGACAGAGTTTGTTGATACCAAGGTAGTTTCTACCATGAAAGACTAAAATATCACTGCCTGTAAGTTGTGCAGAGCTCTTAAGTGCCAGTTTAGTGCTTTTGCTAGGTGTCTGCTCCTGCTTCATTTGCTCTCATTGCAGCTGCTGGCAGTGACCAGCAGTGTTTGTGCTGTCTCTGCTGTGCCTGGCAACTTGCTTTTTCGTTTGTTTTTTTTTGTGTGTGGAGGTCCTTCCCCCACTAGGGAAGTGAGGAATTGCACTGTGCCTGATGTAGCCCTGTGGTGAGTCTGGACGTGCTTCCCTGAGTGAAAACTGTTGAGCTCTGCAAATATGCCTGCTCAGGATTGGAAAACATTGACTTGTAGGCCTGGAAGTCTTTGAATGTTAGCATCTAAGTGGTCATTTGGAGTTACCGAAGCTGAAATGCATTTTCCTTCTGGTCTCTAAGCAGGGCATTAGCATTAGTTTGGTGCTTTTGGCATCAGTGTGAGCAGGTGCAGCTGCTGGCCCCGCTTTACCCACAGTTGTTTGTGAGTATCTCAGTGGGACAAAGACGACACTGATCAGGATTAGAGACAACTCAGCAAAATAAAGAATGTATTTGGTTTTGACTTGACTCAGTTCCTGACACAGACCACTGCATAAATCCATAAAATATTGTGGAACAATGAACAACTGAAGAGGGATCTTGGAACAGGAAGCCATCAAGAGCACGCTGGAGCAGAACCAAACCACAAATGCACAGGTGTTGGAAAGGGTTTTTAAAGAGGGGGGCAACTGAGTGGAGTGCTTTAGGAGAACTGCTGCATGCAGAAGGGAGCAGGGAGAAAGAGAACAAATGCATTTTAAGGCCATTGGCAGGGACACCTTCCACAAGCCCAAGCTGCTCAAGGGCCTGTCCATCCTCGCCTTGAACACCTCCAGGGAGGGGATGTCCACAACTTCCCTGGGCAACCTGTACCAGCATCTTGCCACCCTCACTGTAAAGAATAATACCTAGGCTAAACCTACCCTTCTCCAGCTTACAGCCTGCCACCTGGTACATGCTCAAGCTGATCCTTTCCGGGGTGGGAGAGACAGCAGAGAAAAGCATCTGGCTGCTCTGTGCAAGGCTTCACCTGTCTCTCTCCTAATTCCCTTCTTATAATGGTTCCAGCTCAAGTTGCTTGAGACAAGACAGCCAAGCCCTTTGTTTGTCTTAGACAAGGATGTGTACAGATCTTTCCTAGACTAAATCAACTAACCTTGTCATCATCTTTGGATGTTCCTGCTTGTTTTTTTGTTTTAACTGAAGTTATGTGGCCAAAGTCTTGATGCTGGTCTAGGAAAGTGAAGTTGAGTAGCTATATTTATTAGTGAGTTCCTGCTACTGTAGGCTACAGATGGTTGATACCAAGTAGAAGCACAAGCTTCAGAAAGCACTGACAATGTAATGGCCTAAGAGAAACACTGTTAGATGAACGTGGATGAGCAATCAGAGCACCTGCACCATGGGAATGTTATTCAACTGGACTCAGGTACTTCTTGTGTTTGATTTTCCTTTGCTTGCTTTTCAGGCTTTGGTATCTCATTATTAACAGGAGAATTCCCAGGTGGTTCGTTTGGTGATGTTCTTGGTGATGCAGTCATATCAGGGCAGGAAAGAGCTCTCAGCAATGCTCTTCTAGGTTGTTCTGTTACCTAGAACTGCCAGTTGAGTAGCTGGGTTTTGTAATCTCATGCAATCTAGGTGAGACGTTGCTCCTCCTGCAGAGGTCCTCTCACCTTTCTTCCAGCCCTGTGAAGTTTCCAGGTGTCCTATTCCTTCCTGTACAGGGGATGTAACGCTGGAACCATTGCTCATTGTTGTGTTCCCCTTTTCCTTCATAGGGGACAGTCTTTACTTTGGAATCTGAAGAGGAAGAGTACCCTGGGCTTATTGCAGAGGACAGTAATGACATTTACATCCTGACCAGTGACAACTCAGGACAGGTGAGCCCCCCGGAGTCCCCCACAGTAACCACATCGTGGCAGTCAGAGAGCCTGCCTGTCTCCCTGTCAGCAAGTCAGAGCTGGCACACAGAGAGCCTGCCAGTTTCCCTGGGACCTGAGTCCTGGCAGCAAGTGGCCATGGATCCTGAAGAAGTCAAAAGCCTGGACAGCAATGGAGGGGCTGAAGAAAGGAGTGAGAACAACTCTTCCAACTCCGATATTGTTCATGTGGAGAAGGAAGAGATACCAGAGGGGATTGAGGAAGCAGTGGTGTCCACCGTGGCTGCAGAGACCATGCAGGCAGCCCTTCCAGAACCCCCAACTTCTCTGCAGGAAGGAAAAGGTCCAGCTGAAACTGCTGGCAAAGTACAGCCCTCAGCACCACTGCCTGCCAGACAACAGGAGAAGGGAAAAGTGGCTGAAGAGCTCCTTCAACCAGCAATCCCCACAGTGAGTAAACCTGCCCCAAAGCTGGCCCTGCCGGAAGAAAAGGCTGCACCAGAACCGGAGAAAATACTGCTGCTAGGGGAAAAAAAAGTGGGGCAAGAGGGCCACTTGGAGGAGATGGAAGAGAAGTCCCCAGCGGCAGAGAAGCCAATCCTGCTGGCAGAAGGGAAGTCCATCCTGCTGTACGGTGGCGCTGCTGCTGTTGCCATCCTGGCTGTAGCGGTCGGAGTAGCGCTGGCACTCAGGAAAAAGTAACAGAGCTCTCTGGGGAGGAGGAGGGGGGAGAGGGGAGAGAGCACAATCCAACTTTTGTAGCTGTGTTACCTAAAAGTTGAGCTGCCTGCTGTTTAATTGGACATTTGAGTAGCCTGACGGCGATGGGGTGAGGCTGTTCACTAAGCCTCCAGCTATGGACAATCAGGTTTTTAGTAGACATGGAGCAGCGACTGCTTTTTTGTGATTCAAGTACAGGGGTGTTTTTAAAAATACAAAACAAAAATCTGCAAATTTAAGAACTCAAGTGCAGGTGCTGAAGAAAGGGGTGCTCATACTCTAGTAACTGGAACAGAGAATCCCCAGGGGAAGGGGAGAGGCAGCTGCTGCCAGCCCCTGGAGCTTTTGGCTTCTCAGCCTGAGTGCTATCACAGCTGTGCTGTCTCATCACTTCCCTCAGCCCTCCCTAACCAACATTAGCCAACCTGAGTCGTGTAGTGAGAGGCTGGGCTCCCTGTTGTCTCTGCTTCCTCTCAGGTACAGCACTGCTCCTCGTAACCTTGCAGGTTCCTCCTACGCCCCCCATGGAGAGTGCTTATTCTTACCTCTTTGCTCACACTGGTTCTGGCCCCTAACATTTACTTGAGCCCCATACTGTAAAGATGCTGCCTCTATAGCTGTATTATCCCTGAGCATCCTGGTATTCCTGGGGGAGAGGTACAGGACAGCACTTTGGCTGCCCATCATAGTGGGAGAGCCACTGCTACCTGCTGGTTTGAGAATCCATTTGCTCTGCTCCTGCCTGGCCCACTTTACTGCCATCTTTGAGTTGCCAGAGCTGCAAAATTCATGCTGGACACAACGCTGTTCTGAGCAGGACTCTGATCCCAGGGGTGTAGTCAGCAAAGGTATGGCAAAATGGTGTGGAAGTGAGGCCAGTGCCTCCTGTGCAATTCCAGGGTTCAATGCTGTGCTGTCCTGTGTCACCTTGTCTTTGCCAGGTTAAGCACGGAGAGTGTTTAGTCCTAACCTAGTCTTGGCTGTGACAAAATCCCAGATCCATAAAGCAATGGATTCAAGTAACCGAGAAAAACAGCATTAAACATCTCCTCCATCTCTCCGTTCCTGCCCTCCTGGAGCGGTCAGTGCAATTCCTTCTGTGATGCTGAATCTGTCAGTAGCTAAATGTACAGGTTCGCAAATGATGAAAGTTACTTTGGCAAAAAGCAAATCCCTGTTCCTGCAGTCACAGCACTTCAAATGTGTGTGGAGAGAAACCTCTGAAGTCTTATCGCACACATCAGCTACATGGGAGCCACCCACGAGTGGTCCTCCTTCTGTGTTCTGTGTCTGTCCTTGTCCCTGCTGCTGCTTTCTGGGCAAGACCTGTGGGCTTTCCAGCCACAACTCCTCTGTGAGGTTGTGCTGGCACCGTGGCTTAGACCTGAGGGAAGCAGGTGAATGAGAACTTAGGATAATGTAAAAATAGAACTGGGAAGCTTACTCTTCATAAAGCACAAAGAACAAGGTACTTTATTGCTAGAGAACCTTATTTAGAGTACCTCTCCTAAGGAGCCTTTTTCTTAAGTGAGCTGAGAAAGGACACTTAACATATTCTTTATTTTAGGGTGTTCTTGCTATGTTCTCCTATCCCACCCATATCCCAGGATGCTGAGATATCAGTCAGAACCTGGCAGATTGAGAAATTTTTTTGTTTAAGCCTTTGAGTGGTTTTTTTAAGCGAAAGGATTGTTCTGTGTGTAGTGCTGCTGCTGTGGACTGAACTCAGGCACTCTAGACTTGGCTGTTGATCACTGATTGCTTTTTCCATGAACAAAAAGTAGCAGGTTGGCCTTAACAGAAGCTCTCCACCATGTTGCAAAACAGAAGTGACTCTTTCTGCCAGCTCTTGGGTGTCCTGCTGGTACTCCTTTTGCTATGCTGTGTGCCCAGAACTCTGAGACCTCCTCACACTATGGACTTTTTGGTCTCTGCCTTCCCACCACCACAGTTCTGTACCCTCACAGGAGCTTCCATCACGTGGAGAGATGTGTCCATGCTCCTCTTGTCATGCCAGGCACAGACGTTTACAGTTGTGCTTCATGTCAGGTGTTGCCACAATAGACAGCCTGTGAGAGTACCCAGTTGTTCCCCTGTGGCAAGAGCTGCTTTACTGCCCAATCAGTCAGCACAGGCCTGCCTCTCACCGCTTCACTGGTGACTTCAGGTGTGAGCTCTGGGGGAGAAGGGCTGTTCTTGACCTCCATCCTCTCCTTGCTGCTGCCGCACCTACATTTGGGACATGCCTGATCTGTAGCCACAGAGTGAGTTACATAGCAGTACCCACACGCACTGCAAAGCGGAGATGGATTTTCTCTGGGTAACTTGTGCACAAACCAGGGCTGAGGCTGTTGGGCTGAGGCTATTGTTATTTTAGCTCTTCTCTGTACATGGCTGAGTGTGGGAGATGCACACCAGACAGAAAATATAAATGGATGCTGTTCCTAGCTTCTTGGCACCAGTAAATAAAAGGTATCTTATGTCACATGCAGCAATGAGAAGGTGGCAGCAGTAGGAAGGAAAAGCAACAACTTTTTGTTAAGCATTTTTGTGGTGGGGCAAAAGTTCTGTCTCATGTCTTGATTTAATGGAGCATCAGCTGGACCCTGGGTTTTGCTTGCTTGGTCCTTTATTTATATCCTTTGCAGGCTAGGGTCTTGCAGAGTTGACAAGTCAGCAGAATTCCATAACCCTCTTTACCAGTGGGATTGTACCAGCATCGTCACTGGGTGGCAGTCACTGGGTGTGGTGTTCTCACAGTCTTGAGTGGCAGGCTGCCTATTATAGGTGTGAACTAGAAAAGGGAAAGGTTTGGGTTTTTTCCTCCCTCTTATCTTCAAATGTATGAAAATAACCCAAAACTGCAGGGTCTAATTACCCTGAACCATGTGGTGCAGCCTCTCTTCAGTGGCTTTCTTGCAGCTGTAAGAGGAAGGGCAGCAGCTATATAGTTACAAAAGGGCATATAGAGTTACTCTTACTTGTGTTGCTTATCCCCCTTCCCAAAAGTGCCTCAATATCTGTCCTCCGGTGGCCTGTACCTTTAAAAAAAAAATACTACCTTAGATCCACTTTTTCTTCACTTTACCCATGTCTGCAGCACACCCTGAAGCTGAGATCTAGACTGGATCTAGAAGTGTTAAATCCTTAAGGAACTGCAGTGGGTGCTGTGCTAAATAAGGAGCTGCAAAGAAGACTTTCAAGATAAAGGTACAACTTAAACACAACTGAAATTTAACTAAGCTGTGCTCATTTGCGTGTTATGGCTGAGAGTAGGCCAAGGGCTTTCTTCAGCTAGCATTCCTAGGGAGCAAAAGCTGAGACTCAGAATCCCTCTGCACACACAGGGCCAAGTCTCTGCCTGTTGTAGCCATATGCTTTGGGACAGCCTCATGGACTCCAGCCTCCTGAGACCCTTAAACTTTAAAAGATCAAGGCTGTGGGGCTGGGGTTGGTACAGGAGTGCCAAGCTGCTCAGCTAGGGCAAAACAGGAAAATTACTGAGCACAGCAGCAAGGCAGCTTGAAAACCTGGGTGTTGGTAGGATAGGTGGATGCTGAGTGGGTGTTCTCAGGGTGATAGATACTGATGAAAGATACTGAAAATTACTGACATCTAAAATAGTAGCTCTGGGCCAAACGAGCTAGAATCAAGAAAGCAACACTTCTGCAGCCTCTTGTCCATTCAGCAGTGAATCAGAGAGCAGCTGCCTGCTCCAGGTATTCACCACTTTGAAAAGAAGCTGCTAGCACAGAGCCAGAAGATGAAGTGGCTCTTCAGTATCACTCGGTCTGTTTAGTGTCATACCTGTAACTTCTGGCTGGAGGTGAAGTGCCTGTTGTGCTGTTTGCAGTTGGTGGTTTTTCTTAGACTGCTTTCTGGAGAGCAAGTTACAGGAATCCAACCTTGCTGTTGTGGGGGCTTAATTTTTTCATCCTGGCTGGGAAGGCAATGCTCAGGCATCTAGCAGCTCAGGGGCCGTGCGAGAGCTGTATTGCTGAGCACTCTCACACAAGGCAAGTTCTGTTGCCAGAATCCTGTTAGCTTCCTCTTCACAAAGCTCTGGTCACAGCTAGGCTAACATTTCAGTCTGTGTTTTTAAACTAAGCAATGCTTCCTAACAGTTCATAGATGAACAATTTCATTAGTCCTCAACAAGCAAGATTCTGAAGTTTGGTTCTTCTTTTCATTTTAAAGACTGTAGTTGACAAAATCTGAGGTCATAAACCTTCCCTATGTGAATTTCCGCTACAGCAGTGTGGCAGCACTAGCAAAGCCCTGGGAAGGCAGAGAGCAAACAGCTAGAGGTGCTTCAGGCAGCGTGGTCTCTGGTTCACTGAACCAGAGCACACTCGTGCTGCAGAAGCTGAATGTAGTGGCTAGAAGCTTTTCCTGTGAAATGGAAGTGGGTGGAGGGGTGAACACAGTCCCAGCTGCCAGCAGGAAAGGACACATACAATGGGAGTAGTGTCTACTCCAGGTTACACAACTGAAGAAAATCTTTCCCAGTGACATATGGAGAAGTGAGACACTCACCTCCTGGACCTTCTGAAGGCAGAAGCTGTGCATGACTTTAATTTTGTTTGGTCTGCTTAATTTCAGCACTAGGAAGGCTACAGAGCAGTATTGCTTTGACTCCGTATGTATCTGTGCAGGCTCTGCGTTGCTATTCAAAATCCACAGGGGATATAATGGAAAAGCCACCACTACTTGACTCCAGTAGAGACAGCTCTCAGGCCCGCGTGGAGCATGATCTGCAGGGGCTGCTCTAGGCACCAGTTTGCTGTTTGCATCTGCTGAAGGGAAAGCTCCAGACAAGTGCGCTTGGCTGGGCAAGGAGAGCTGCAGCAGTTTGGCAGGGGGCAGCTGTAGTGTTACCAGTACACATCTAGAACCACCACAACACAACGTTGTTCAGATACGCCTCCTCCATCACTTTTTTCCCTACTTAGAGCTGACCCTCTTGGTCTCTTAGGTAGGCTGACTTGCTTCCTCCAAGCTAGAGGTCTATGGTTATGCTGTAGAAGTGGGGGAGCTACAGTTAGCTTCCAGTGGAAGCTGCTTTTGATCTCCCTGCAGTATCTGCAGGGGAGAGAAGGAACACTTTGATTTGGATAGAACAAGCTGCAGAGGATGCATCTTACTGCTGTACCTTTAGGGGGTCTGTCCCCATTTTTAACTTGCATCATAAGCTTTCATTCAAGTGCAAAGCTAAAACCCACTCAGACCAAAAGAATGCCACTTGCTGAGTAGCAAAGACTAATGGGACTGACTCTTGAGCAGGCACCTTAAGGGTATCTTCTACTAGGCTGCTGATGGGTGTAAGCAGGCAGTGCTACATGTGCATGGATTTTGGGTTCTGTTCTCAAGAGGCTTGCTGGGGGAAGAGACCCTGCCTGGTCCTCAAGTCACCCATTACCCAAGGAACTGATCAGATTGTTCCTTAGCATATGCAGGTACAGCCCTCTTGGGGAAAACTATCTAAAGCTTCTTGTGCCATTTGGTTCATAAAGATGTTTCTACCTTCAAAAAGAAAGTTCTTTCCAGCTTCATTGTTCTCTATTCAGTTGAAGTGAAGGGGTATGTACATTTTTCCCTCTGCTAATGGGACACTGCTGTAAGACCATGCCCCCAGGTTGCACTTTAATAAATGGTACAGTTTTCAAAAACAGATGCATAGACTTGTTCTGTGCTTTTTTTTCTCCTCCCCCCAACCTTATTCTAGCATAGGCACCAAAAAGTGGCAAAAGAAGCAAAAAGCTGTCTTGCCAAAAGAACTGACAATTTTATTTAAGTTAAACAACCCTGCAAAATATTTACATCATTTCAAAAAACTTCTGAAGCAGCTGGATCACAGGTGAAGCCTTTGCCACCTTGTGTGTGTTTACAGGTATGTATCAAACAACCCAAGTCAGATTTTATTCAACCTGAGATATATGCACTTGTAAGAGATGCCAGGTAGTCCTCCTGAGCCAAGGCTGATACCTTCTTCCTCTTTAGAGCAAGATATTCTAAAGCTAAAAACTTTTCCTCAAGCATATCCAGGTTGTGGTCCCCCAAAAGAATTTGCCCTACACTTACTCTACCCAGTTTCTTGATCTATTTTTCAAGCAGAGGTTTATGGCAACTGATACTGAAGCATCTGTACCTCAGTTTTCCCTGGCTAATGACCCCTACCTCCTGTAGCATTGTTCTCTGTTGTTGCCATCTCCTGTTTATGACAGACCTGATTTCCTCCCCCCTTGCCTTTGTAACCACCCATTCTACAGCCTGAGGCCTGGCAGCTGTAAACACTCGGGATGGCTCAGCTGTAGCACCAGGAGCAGGGCTGGGAAGAGAAAAAACTAAAGCAAAATGCTAGGGCTGATTAGGGAAAAGAAAGAAAACACCCAAAGGGCAGGCTCTGAGCCTATAGCACTGCCTCCAGGGGCACAAGCCAGGGTCTGCACTATCTCCTACTGGGAAGGAAAACAAAACAAGGGTAAGCACTACTTAGGGCTACTGGCAGAGCTGGCAAGCAGCTCACACTACCATCACTGCCGTGCTAATCAAAGGCCTATCTATGAAGCTCTCACTTCCCTTTCACAGCTGTAGCTCAAGAAGTTAAGAACACAAGAAGTGATTTGCATACATCCAAGCAGAAAGTCTTCAGGAATCCACATTCTCCACAGGGCTGAAGCTCAGTCACGCAGCTAGACAGAAACGAAACCAGCATTAAGAGCAGCAGAGCCAACCCCCACCCCGCGGCCAGCCCTGTTCCTACCCACAGCTCCCGGGGAGGCTGAGCAGCAGCCGCTCCACGAACCGTACAGCAACTCTGCCACCTGCTGTGCTGCAGCTCTGCCACTACCCTTCAACCCCACCTTCCTGTGCTACAGCGAGACAGCTGGCACCAGAAGTAGCGTGGAACAGCCCCGGAGAGGGTTGGTGTGAGGTCTCCCCCTCCCAAAGCACTGCACTGGAGGGGGTGAAGGACCTGCCCTCCCTGCACTGAGCTGTTCGCCTCTCTGCAGGTTGCTGGCAGTGTTTACGGCAAAGCTGCAGAGCAGTGGTGTCCTACAGACCCACAGCCCCTCACCACTAGGTCATCACTGTTCCACAGGGTCACAGCCCTGACCACGCTCAGAGATGCACTCTTGAGAGTACACGCGTGTCTGTGTCCTCTCCTGGCAGGTTATGGAAGGTGCAGCCAAACACCACAGCTCCAGAGAACGAGTGGAGCCATCGTTTCCCATTGGACCATTTCTTGTTTCTCTGCTGGTGCTATCCTGCAGGGGAGCAATTCCTCTCCCCTTCCAATTCTGCCAAGCTCTGGGGAGCTCAGGAAGACAAAAGCAGAGACCTCAGGCACCTCTGGGAAGATACAGCTGTCAAGAGCTCTGGTCAGGCTTTCTTCTCTGAGGGCATGATTAAAACAAGTCCTATTGACACAGCTCCCTGAAAAGACTGCAGGGAGGAGAGAAGCAATCACATCTTTCTCTGCCCTGCAGAGGAAATGCGCTCTGTTCACTGGTGCCAAGACAGAGGGACAAGGAGAAGCTGTGACATGTCCCCCATCATGCTTCCCTCCCTCAGCACACCAGCCTTCAGAGCTCCACAGGAACTGGCATTCCTTCCAGAGCATTACAGAGAAGGCAGGTGCTGACCACCACCTGAGTGTGCCTCTCACTGAGCTGTTGGACAGCACTCACCATTCTGGCAATGTAGTTGTGGAGCTGCTGGTTGATGTAGATCACAGTGGTGCTGAAAACACGCTGTAGGAGGGAGGGCACTGTATTGACAATTTTCTTAGTTAAGACCATTACCAGCACCAACATGGCCTCCTCCTGTTCCATGTCTGGGGGCATGGCTTGCAGCAGCCCAAACACTGCCTCTGACACGCGCTGGATTAAATCCTGTATGGAAAGGAAAGATCTCAGTACAACAGCTGAAAATGAGGCCCCAAACTTAACTAAACTGGGTTGAGAACAAGACAAGGAGACTGGGGAATGACCAGACTTCACTAGAACCACTCTGTCCAAGTGATAAACCCCAGCATAGAAAAACACACCAAACACACAACACAAACAAAAATAAACCAACAACCCAAAACACAAACACCCCACAAAGCCCTCAGAAAGATGGTTTGAAGTAATCTAGTGCCACTTTTTCAGGAGGAAGGTAGACCATCAATTCAAAGACACAACTAGTTTGTAGAGGCCAAGAAACTTCAGCACAGGGAGAGAAATCCAAACAAGCCAGAAAACCACATCTGCCCTGAAAGCCAAGCCATAAAGGCTTTGTGGAAGCAACCTGTGGCTCTTGATCCAGATGTGGGTCCAATCCTTAGAGAAAAAGGATGTCTAACAGGAAAGACCTCAAACTACTGCCCTTGCAGAGCAGTGAAGCATGTTAGATGTTAGGTCAGGGACTGTATCATATCTATAGGTGGGAGAGCAGTTGTATTTGAGGTGAAGATGCCACCTAGAAAAGCCTGAGCTGATCGCCCACCCTGGCTACTCCCAACAGTGCCAGTCTGTGAGAGAGAGTCACAGCACTTTTAAAGGCTCTCACTGCTTGCTGTCTCTTCAGTGTTCAGTGAGAAGCCCCCACTAACACTGTTCAAGTTTTACCCACACGGTGAGCAGCAGACATGCAGGACCTAAGGACAAATACTAAGCCTGAACTAGTCAGTTGATTTTCAAAGATAAGCCACTGGGCCAACAAAACGAGGACAAAATGCCCCTGAAAAGCAGCCCTCCACAACTACCTCAATTTTACCACCTGCAGAAAGGTGAGCCCACAGAACTCAGTCTGCAAGCCACATCACATCTAAGGAACCTTCCAAGGTGTCTGGGCTGAATTTTAAGATGGTGTTAACTAAGCTATCAAAGGCAGGGAAAGTTGCAAGCTTGCTGCTTCCAAGTCACAGGAGCAAAGATGCACAACACTTAAGAGAAGAACTGCCAGTCAGATGACTGACCTCTCTAGGCTGACTCACCTCTCTGGGCAGGTTCGCATTCTGGAAGTGCTGCACGAGGTCATTGACTACTCTTGCTTTGATTTCTTGATCAAAGCGGTCTCCGATCGCCACAAGCCGAGCAGCAATCATCCGGATAGCTTCATTATTTACCTCATGGTCAAACACTGCAACACACAGCACAACACAGTTTGCAGGCAGTAGTCAGACTAGTGTCAGTGCAGGTAAGGTGACCCATCTCAGACAACCTCCCTCCCTCCCACCCTCAGTCACAGTGCATTCGTGACAGCTGTGTGCACTCAACCTGTTTCACACAAACTTTCAGGTTGGAAAAGCCCCTCATGATCACCAAGTCCAACTGATATCCCTGCTCTACAAAGTCCACCCTAAACCATACCCCCAAGCACCACATCTAACTCTACCTTTAAACACATCCAGGGTTGGTGACTCTACCACTTCCCTGGGCAACACATTCCGATGCCTGACCACTCTTTCCAGGGAAAAAAAAAAACCCTCTTTCTCATGTCCAGTCTAACCCTGCCCTGCTGCAGCTTGAGGCTGTACCCTCTTGTTCACTGATTCCCTGTGAGCAGAGACCAGCACCAATCTCTCCACAAGCTCCTTTCAGGTAGCTGTAGACAGTGATGAGGTCTTTCCTCAGCCTCCTCTGTTTCACACTAACCATCCCCAGCTCCTTCAGGCTCTCCGCTTAAGATTTACTCTCCAGGCCCTTCACAGTTTCCTTGGCCTGCTGCATTGTCTTGTATTGAGGTGCCCAAAACTGAACACAATACTCAAGGTGTGGCCTCACCAGAGCTGAGTACAAGAGCACAATCACCTCCCTGCTCCTGCTGGACACAGCATTTCTAATCCCAGCCAGGATGCCTTTGGCTTTCTTGGCCACCTGGGCACACTGCTGGCCCAGCCACTTGTCAATTAGAACTCCCAGGTCCCTTTCTGCTAGAAAGGGGCTAGAAAGCCAGTGTCCAAGCAGGCTTTTTTCTTTGTATTTCAGGCAAAGTACAGCTCCATCCTGACCAAAATGCACTAGAGGTAAGGGAAGGTCAGAACATCTCCAGCCAAAATCTCTACAGGACAGTGTCATGGAAGGCTAATAGGCTTAAAACATGCATCCTGGCTTGCCCCACCCTTCTGCTGATGAGGGAAGCAAGGGTGGGAGGAAAACAAAGCCTTGGGCCATTATGTCCCCTCCCAAAGTGATAAACAGGTACCCACAGGTGTTTATGCACATGTGAGTGTCTTGCCAAATAAGGGTAAGCAAGCCCTGGGTTCACCTAATGTGGTCAGCTTTGCAAATGCCATTCTGATTGGTGAATCTCTGTGGCCAAAGGAGCAATTACACTCAGGCAAGTAATAAACATTGAGCTAAGTTGCAAGCAGTAGTGCTGCCTCTGCCTCAGTGTGTGCTGCTGTGCTCAGATAACGTTGCTCTGCCTCACTGCTCTTGGCTTGGACAACATGTTCTGCTCTGCCTCGTGCTTCAGACCACCTTAGCCCTGATGTTTTGCGCTTGAACTACCTGGGAACTTAAGTGCCTCAGGTTTACCAAGAGAAGGCATTAAATGCCCCGCAACATGGCGAGAAGTGCCACCAACATTGTGCCCTCTGCACATCTGCAAGAGATCCTGCCTGCACCTCTGCAAACCTCCATGCCAAGAGGAACGAGGATCAGGTCAGAGATCATCTGCCTCTTTCCCAGCACCCTGCTATAGCCTGGGAAGACCTAGAAGCCTCTCAGTGGCTACTGAGACACCAAGTGGTTCCAAGACCTTGGGTCAAAGGACCCAAGGACTGTATCTCTGAATTTCTACTCCACCACCATGAGTAGAACAGACTTTCCCTAGGGCTCCAGGCTGCCTGCTTATAAGTGGGGCAGAGCCATTTTGTGGATAAACCTTTTCCAACTTTCTGATTCTTCTAAATTAATGAATTGCCCATAAGCATCCTTGTGAAGATTTTCCTGACCAAATTAGAACCCAAATTTAACTAGTTTGTGTTTAGTTTGTGGGCAGGGCTTTTTGGAAATAAAATAACTATGTATTTTACAATCCCTGCCTCACTAATTGCCCAAAGTAATTCAGACAACTACCATCAACACCCTGCCTAGGGAGGGGGAGCAAGAGTGCTGTGTCACTTTCAAGTGGCTGCTATCAGACCCTCTCTCTAAAGCACCATCTGAAATGCAGCACCTCACAGAATTACAGCATGGTTTGGATTGGAAAGGACCTTGACAGCTGAGCAGGGTTATCTTCAGCTAGAACAGGTAGCTTAGACCCCCATCCAACCTGACACTGAATGCTTCCAAGGATAAGGCATCTACCACCTCTCTGGGCAGGCTGTGTCAGTGTTTCACTATCCTCACTGCAAAAATTTCTTCCCTCAGTCTAGTCTGAATCTTCCTTTTTTAGTTTAAAGCCATTACTCCTTGTCCTACATCCTTCTGGAAAAGCCTCCCATTGCCAGCTGGGGCATGAGACCTGTGCAGATTGATAGGAGGGAACACTATTGACTGCAGCCCTCCTCACCCTGCTCAGGTTGAGGTCAATGTGTCAGCTAACACATCCTTGGCAAGAGACAATGGCCCTCCTGCAGCTGGCCAAAGAAGCAGGAGCAGTACCAGAGACTATCTAAGGAACAGTTTTTATCACTGGTAGAGCAGAACAGGACTCACCCACTACCAGAACAAGAGTTGTTTCAAAATCCTAGCCCAAGTACTGATGCTGCCTGAGGAACGCTGTGAAGCCTAACTGTCTAATGTCATGCTCCTTGAGGATGGCTATCATTAGTATCAGCTTTGTGGCCCTCATCTGACACTGCAGAAAAGCCTCTGTGTGACGAGTGCTCTAGAATTCCATGGAGATAGCCAAGCATTAGCTACCTCATCCCAAGTGTTAAGACTCCCAGTCCAACACCACCACCAGTCACACTCTGAGGTTTCTCAGTGGAGAAAACATTACTCTGAAACAGATCAGCAACAAAGGCGGGGAGGGGGTGGGGAGGAAAAGCCTCCCTTCAGAGAGGCAGGCAGGATGGAGAGCAGAGCACTCACCTGCATCACCATTCTGCATGTGGCCACTCCGATTGCCATCGGTCTCCAGTTCCACATCATCATTGTAACAGCTGCTTCTCAGGAAAGGCATCAACCCCTGGCTTTGCAGGCAATGTAGTTGCTCTTGTAAACTGCAGTCAGAGGATGCCTCCAGGTAGGTGTAGAGCAGCATGCACTCCATCTGGGCAGATCCATTGATCTTAAACATTAAGAACATCATTGTTAAGCTCATGCCTAGGAAAGGTCCCACTCAAAGGCCTACACATATGCTGTTTTCCAACCCTGAATATATTTCTCTGGCATCCAGTGGTGGAAGAGTCAGCTCATCTTCTCCCCACATTTCCAGCTGTGGCAATGAGAGAAACTGATCAGAGCACCTCATACAATCATAAGGACTGGAAAGAACCTCTGGAGATGATCTAGTCTGAGCACCCTGCTAATGCAAGTATGCCTCTCTCAGGCTGCATCCAGGCAGGTTTTGGAAGTCTCCAGAGGAGGAAACTCCATAACCTTTCTGGGCAGCCTGCTCCAGTGCCCCATCACTCTCACAGTAAAGAAGTTTCTCCTTAAGTTCAAATGAAACCTCCTATGTTTTAATTTGTATCTGTTGACCCTTGTCCTATCACTAGGCACCACTGAGAAGAGCCCAACCCCATCCTCCACCCTTTAGATATTTATATGCACTGGTAGAATCCCCTCTCAGTCTTTTCCTTCCAGGTTAAAAAGCCACAGGTCTCTTAGTCTCTCCTTGAAAGAGAGATGCTCCTCTCCCCTAATGGTCCTCATTCCCTCTGTTGAGCCACTCCCCCTCCAATAGTTCCCTGTTCCTCTCTGAGCTCCTTCTNTCAGCCTCCAGCCTGTACTGGTGTCTGCTGTTATTCCTCCCCAGGTGCAGGGCTCTACACTTGCCCTCGTTGAGCTTCATGAGGTTCCCCTCTGCCCAGCTCTGCAGCCTGTGCAGGTCTGGCTGAATTGCAGCACAGCTTCTGGTGTGTCAGCCACTCCTGCCAGCTTTGTGCCATCAGCAAAGGTGCTGAGAGCACTCTCTGTGCCTTCACCCAGGGACTGATGAAGGTGTTGAACAAGCCTCTTTTGAAACAGAAGTGTACTCAGCACGAACCACCCACTTTCCCCCATCTTTGTGTTTGGAAGGGCATTCTGTGTTGGGAATGGGGCATTCCATTTCCTGTTCATAACAAAGCCAGCAGCTCCCTGTCTAAATGTAATCAGAGCACAGCAGTAACAAGGTAGGAAACAGAGGTAACAGTGTAAGCCTGCAGAAAATATTCGAGTTCATATTTCTTCTCCCTCATCACAGCAACTGGTAGGGTGCCAAGGAGCTGCTCAATTGCAATGACATGCAGATCACTGGTGTCTGGTATCACCTACAATTAACACATTCACCTCTGGGCCTCTGCAGCCACACATCCTGCTGCCTTCAGGCAAGGTGGCAGAGTGCACACATCAGTTAGGCTGACCTAGCCCACAAAGTGCTCAGACTGATGTGGGCAAGAGGTCCTGCCGGAACATGGAGCCTCAGAACCAGCCGAGGCCTCTGTAGAAAGCCAGAAGACTCTCCACAGGTTTAGTTGAGCAACTTATAGAGCAGGATGTTATGTGAGCACAGAATCCTCCTCCTGGTATGCAGACTGTCTTCCTATGAGAAAATGCTTGGGCATAAATTGTAACCAAGGCTGAAGGAGGAGGGATTGTTCACCCAAGTGCATAGTGTAACCAGTCTACAACCAGGATGAACCTGATCATTGAAAAGGAGCTGCAGGTACCATTTGGGGAGTGGACCCTTGCAAGGCCACTTACATCTCCGTATCAGTAACACAAGACCCAAACTGCCTAGGCAGCAGCAGCAGAACTGGGACAGATGCATTAAGCAGTAATTAAGGGCAGGTTGTTTACTTGAATAGACTAGAGAGCGAAAAGGAAAGCCAGAGACAACAAAAAGCAAAGTCCAGTCACAGAAACAAATGGCAAACCAGGTGTAGGATCAGTAAAAGACCAACAGAAGGCAAATCTTCCATGATCTGGGCATGCATGCTTACAGGCAGGGGTGAAGTTTACCCAGTGGCCCAAACTCACTGGGTACCAGTGGTTATCCCCTTGAACAACCCACTGGATTAGTCTCTGGGTTGATGTTCAAAAGGCTTGTTGAAGGGCAAAGCAAAGAGGGCTGTAACTGCAGCCTAGCACTAGGTGGGGTGAGGAGGGTGACAGACATTCCAACGGCAGTTCAGTGTAGGTGAGATGTTAAGTATGATAAACACCAGCTTCATAACCACATTTAGTACTGCACAAACCAAAGCAATGAACTCATCAGTGGTGTCTATCAACTTGTTCATCTCAGCAGTTTGTAGCTTTACCCATAAACACAGTAATCTCTTGAAGAGCTACACCTCCAGCCTGCAGATAAAAGAGGAAGGGTCACACCGTGAGGTAATAAGGAAGCAGCTTGCAAATTAAGTTGTTCCATCCATTTGTCTGTGTTCAGACTAGTGCCAGGGCCCCTGCAGGAGCTCTAAGGAAGATAAGGACATGAGGCAGCACTTTTTGAACTTTATCCAAAGATATCTCAGAACAAGTGCACAAGGGAACCACTGACTTCAGTCACACTTGCATCTAACCTGTTCCATGATGGCTTCAGAGACAAAGAAGCTCTTATGACCCTCTGCTTCAGACCAGAAGTTCTTGCCCTGCAAAAGAAAGAAAAGGGTGAAAGGTAAACCCACATCTTGCAGCATTGCTCATGGGTCTGGCCATATCTTGTAGAGAATGACCTTTACAGTGACTGTGGAGAGGGCTGTCCATCACATGTGAGCAGTGACAAAGGCTGAGAAAACCACAACTGCCCCAGCAAGAATGGCTTTATTCATGTGAATGAGGTGCATGAAACTCCTTCCTGCCACAGACACATGGAAGAGAGTGGAGCAGCATAACCTATGAAGAGGGCTTTGAAGCCAAGAGGTGATACTGGAGAAAGGAGGAGCAACCCTTCATAGTGTCAGAGGCTGGAAAGGAAGAAGCATTATCACAAAGCAGTCCCTAAATACCTAAATGAGAGCAAATGAGCTGCTTGGGTTTGTGTGCACAGCACCGTATTCTGGATCACGACACACAGCTGACACTGTTACACAGCTGAAGGCCTTCAAATGCCTCCCACACATTGACACAGGTGTATAATGAAGCTTATTTCAATGCTTTCCTAACAGATGTTGGACAGGGAGGGTTGGACAGAGTGCCAAAGGTCTCTAGTTAGATGAACACAAGTCCACTAAACCTCCAGGGAGGCCTGCTAGGAAGAAGGGAAATCTAAAGATCCAGGTCACAAGCTCCTCTGCTCCCACAGTGCAGGCTCAGGGCTGACAACCCTCAGTCTGTCTTCTAGCTGGGCAATGTCCAAGGGAAGAGGAGGAGAAGGGCAGACAACATGATGCAGAGGGTAGCCTCCCTCACCCACTAAGAAGGGGGAGCTGGTAGGAACAGAATGCTCCCTCCTCATCCAGACAGGCATAGCTGATGAGTGGGTCAGACCAGCAGCCCAAGTAGTCACATCTGATACAGGAAGTCCCAGAGCAAGACAGGTGTGAGAACAGCACAGCCAATGCCAAAAGCACAAGACTACCTAGCAAATGCCAAGACAGGGAAGATAGGAATCCCAAGTGTGAACCTTCAGTTTGCTGTCTTTGGAGATGCAACGGTCCCATGACTGTACACTGGAGTCTCTGGTGCAAGCTGGCTTCATCACTTTATGAGCAGGGCCTCTCGACCATGAGCTCTTTTTATTCATTTAGTTGTCACATCAGACTCAGCTTCCTCAAACACAGGCTTAGTCTTTCCTGCTTTGCATTTTCCTCTGCTACATTCAAGTCTCTTTTGCTGCTACTCACCTCTACCTTAAAGCGTGTGCTGTCTGGGGAGAGTGCGGTCCCCTGTCTGCTTCTCTAGCACTGGATAGGGCTCCAAACCAGGTGAGAATGACACTTTTCCTGGGCTTGACTTTTCTGGAAGAGAAAGAGATACTAATTCAGGCTTCAGAACTTCAGATAGAATCCTCAAGATGAAGAAGAAAGTAGAGATTTAGCACTAAGTCTGTGGCAGGACCACAGCTTTGTGCAAACTCTTCAGGAACTGCCCACGTCAGCAATGTTTCTGGAGGCGAGGCAAAACCTCAACCTGGACTTATTTTGCTTTTAATATACAAGAATCATTATCTATTCCAAGTAATTCACCCCCAAACCAAAGGTGCTCCTGCTGCAACTAACAAACAGTGGATATCCTCTGATAATGACTCCTGATGAGTTAAACAACACTTTCCAAAACATCATAGCTTAGGCTACAGGAAGCCTGAAACAGTACTGAGCTTCTGCCGGCCACATCTCATTTGCCCTGAAACCCACATTTGTCACAGCAGCCTTCTTAGGCTCTCCCAGTATTGCCATCCCCACTCAGCTCCAACCTTATGCCAAAAGCTTCATGTAAGGTCACAGCAGTACTTCACAGCTGGTCAGATTAAGCCATGCTGGTTAATGTGGGCTGGTAACAGACTTCATAATTTTATAGCTGATTTCATAACACAAGTACAGGCTGAACAAATTTCCCCATCTGCCGAGGTGCAAGAAGCTGCACTATCCTCTGTTCACACCTACTACCCATGCAGAGGAGCAGGTAGTGCACCACAGCTCTAGCATAAGTGTGATGTGCTACAAGCCACTACAGCTGCAAGTTGCACACAAGTGCCCAGATGTGCTGATGAAACTAGCTGAGTAGCAGTAAAGGGATTTCTCACTTACCAAAGTTTACACTGCAAGCTTTCACCCAAACTGTACTAGTATGACCTATTTTTTTTCCTCACTGATGAGAACTCCAGAGAATTTCTGGAGGGCATACTGAGCACAGTCAAGTGATGATAAACTAAATAAAACATCAGCCTGCACTAAACTAAATAAAACATGTTTTCTTACAGCAAAAGAACTTAGGAAACTTCCTTGGGTTCCACCTGGCACACCTTTTCCAGGAGAGGTCAGAATGAGGCTTTAAATCACAGACTCCTCACACTTTTTCTCAGGCTACTACACACTACCAAGAAACTCGGCTTGGTTCAGTCCAAATGCTCATGAAAGGCAGCCCAGAAGAAAGTCCCTCCTATCTGGAAAGGAAAAAAGAGGCACACTTCTTCATTCCCAAAGCAGAAAACACAAGTCAAACAAAAAGACCCTGATCTATTCTGGGCATGCCCACACAGCTTGGCTTAGAAAGGCAGAGCACAGCAGCTTGGCACAACGGCCCGAGAGTGCATTATCCACACCAGTGACTAGAAGATGTAAGGGAAGCTTGAGCCTGTCTGCCTGTGCACATTCATCACAGCAGCTCCCACAAATGTGCAAGAAAGGTGTCTGACTATAGCTCCACAAACCCAAATACTGTGCTTTGAGAGCACTTCTGCTCTTCAAGAGTCAGAAGCTTATACACTGGTTATGGCAGAGAGGCCCTCCTTGGGTACTGGTGACCTGCACAGGTAAAACACCTTGATGCAGGTCCATCCATGCAGGCAGGCAGAGAGACTGAGCACCCCTGCTCTGCTAGGGTACCTGCTGCACCCAGAGATGTTCATGAGTGTGCAGAGGGAGGAGACCTACAACACATGGGGTTTCTTCCCTTCCCCTCGGTGGATCACCTCAGCTCTGTGCAAAGTAAGGACACTCCTCAGGGCAACTACACAGAGACACATTATTTTGGGGGAAAAAAAAAAAAAAAAAATCACCCATCCTACCATCAGAATTGTAAATTACAAGTTTGTCCACTCCTGCATGAGTGCAGATAAGACAAAAATGTATAAAGAAAAAACCTCTAACGTGCTCCAAAGTTCTTATATGGTAAAAATTTAAGAATCAAAGAATCACCACCCAGGCAGTGATAGTCCCTGAGGGGTTCCAGCCCTCAGCTAATAAAGTTCTGCTTGGGTGGCCGAAAGCACACCACAGAACAGGTAAAAGCATCTCTCTCATGCTACCTACCACCACAATGCAGAGTATTTTTTTTTTTTTTAATTAACCAGTAATTACCTTGAATCAATGCAAGGGGCTTCAACAGTCACAAAAGCCTCCTCAGAAGTTAAATTGCTTAGAGACTCAAAAAGACTGGACCTCTCCAGAGCAAACCCCCAACAGGCAAACATAATCATGCTGATGCCACCTTAAGTTTTTTTAAAATTAGTAAGACTTTGGAATTTTGGTAGCTTTAGATTCAGGTAAAGAACTTCTCTGGTGGATAAAAGAGGTTACCTTACACTGAGTGAAAAGGCTCTTTAGTTGGAGCACGAGAGAAGATGAAGGCTACAAACACCACCTGCCTTGAGACTCAGAGTACAACTAGATCATTTACTAAGGCTACTCTAGGGCTGCTGGAAGTCCTGGAATGAATTCCACATACTATGATTTTCAAAAATTGAAATACCAGTTTTAATAAATAATTCCTTTTCACACTTCCAGTTCACTCATTAGACAAGTGAGCTGCCTCTGAGAAACCACCAGATGTCTTGAATCATTCAACAATTAAGACCGCAAACAGGTTTTCCTGATCACTTCCTTCCATCCTAGGACAAAAAAAAAATAGGAAGGGAATATTTTCAATACAATTTTAGCACCCTTAAATCAGCTCTACAGAGTCACCATGGGGCACGTCCATTCCAACTCAGCATTGTGCATTCATCCCATGGGGCTGTATGACTGTAGAGAGGCACATGTCAATGTAACGTAGTTACAGTCAGAAGAACACAGCCACCAGGTGCTTGTCAGTGCAGAACAACAGACCTCGGCCCAGCCCCATGCAGGCCACATCGCACAAGTGAGAATTCTTTAGATGTTTCCCCCAAAGAAAGTGCCCAACACTTCCCACAAGGCAATCAGGACTCTTCAGATGGGGCTGAGGTCATCCTGAGGCACAGTACATACTGCTTTCCTTAAGCAACACAGGTCCTTCAGGTCTGGTGTCCCATCTTCTGTTTCTCCCCAAGTTGTCGTACTCAAGTTGGATTTAAATCTTAAAAGGAACTCAAAGCACTTGCTCCCAGCTGAGGCCACCAATGAATCATAGAATGATCTGGGTTGGAAGGGACCTACAAAGCTCACCCAGTCCAAACCCTTCTGCAGTCAGTAGGGTCATCAACTACAGCAGGTTGCCCACAGCCCTGTCCAGCCTCACCTTCAATATCTCCAGTGATAGGGCCCTCAACTACCTCCCTGGGCAGCCTGCTGGAGTGTTTCACTGCCCTTGCGGCGCAGATTTTTTCCCTAACATCTAATCTAAATCTGCTCTGCTCTAGTTCAAAGCTGTTAAGGGATGGTGACAACAGTAGAGGCAACAGCAAGCAGGGCCAGACTTCCCCCTCTGACTCCAGGGGCAGAGAGGCAGCACTGGCCACAGCTGTGCCACAGATAGACCAGACTAGGCACCCTCTGCCTTACCATTGCCTCATACTACTTATTTCAAGAGCAAACACTCTTCTGAGGTGGGAAGCTACACACGGAAACAGTACAGCTGTAAAGCATGCAAAGTTCTGCCTGCTCTAGTATTGGTGTGGGCTTCTGCTCTATCTCCAAGCACTGAGAGCACATCATCATCAGCTCCCTACATGGCAGCAGGAATAGGCAGTACCATACAGTCACCTGTTAGGAGGAACTCTCAACAGCTCTTAAGGCTGCTATAAACAGGAGTAGGTCCCAGAATACCTACAGCAACAGTGCTAAGTCACCACACAAATCAGCTTTCCTCTCTTCTTCACACTTGTTACATCTTTGAGGCAGCTCAGAAAAGAATCCACGCAGTGAATAATGCCTCTGCTTAGAACCACCTCCCGTCACAGCCAGCCTGTGAGCTGCTATTCTCAGCTGTCTCAGACTCTGGTTCTGAAAGCCTGCTCTTTCCAGCAGCAAAGCCACATGCCTGTGAGACTGAATCCTTTAACAACTTGTCTGGATTCTGAGACATGCCCCACACCAACCATGGGCAGACACACTACCAGGCAACGGACCTGTTGTGCCAGCTGTCAAGACACTCATCTTTAATTCACTCCTAACTCAAGTGTGAGACGAAGTCTTCAAAGCAGAAACTGCAGTAAAATATCAGTCACAGAGAAGGAAGAAACACTGCAACTTGTGCACTGCTTTCTCTGCCTGCCACCTTAAAGACAGGAACTTTATTTTTGGCAGTCAGGATGACATCATCACGGTAAGAAATAAAATGGTGCCTGTTTGTCCCTTCCTAGAGCTGGTGGCTCTTACCTGTTATTTTATTACATGTTATTACCTGACCTGATATTTTAAATCCACATATCAAGCCATACTCACTCAATTTCACTGTTTTCCCTAAAAACTTCCCACAGGCACAAGTGTTTTACATAAGCAGCCATTACTGGAAAGCAAGGAGGAGAAACAGTGCTGCAGACTGAGAAGTTCCTTATTTGAGGATATTCTAAGCTACACCAGACTGCTGTCTATAGCACTTCAAGTCATAAATCCCTCATCATGTAGCCTGAAGTCCCCAGAGGAATCCCCATCATTTTGCCACACCCAATTTTCAGCCCAAAAACCCAACAGGAACTAAACAGCCCAGCCACCAGCAGATACCAGAGATTTTTCTCATATTTTTCTAGCTATGGAGGAAGTCTGACTACTCCCATGGCAGCTACATGGGCTTTAGTCTTTTCAAAAGAGAGAGAGAAAACAGAGGACCAGAGAGAATGTAGCTAGTTGATCTGCAAAACAGTGCTAGGATGGATACATGATACATGTCATCATAACCACAGTAAACCTGTCCCAGGACCAGCCTGTAATAGTGCTCAGAAGGCTAAAAGATTTGCCTCATGTGAGATCCACTTTTCTAAGAGAGAATTTTATTATAGGCTTCATTAAAAAAAAAAACAAAACACCAACAACAAACCCCCCAAAACCCCCACAAAACCCCAAAAAACAACCACACAACATGGTGGGGAACACAGACAGACTGCAATATGTTAACCAGGTGAAAGCTGGGATGAAGAATTGGATGCACGTATACATGTAGCTGTGAAACTAACATGATGGTTTGGTACCACCTGGTGAACAGCAAAGCTATTGGTTTGATTTTTTTGGGACTTCCTCACTATAGGGAACACAGCTTCTAAACTACGGGCATCTTCCATGCATTTGCCTCTGAGGGAGAATGCAACTTCAACTGCTTCATTTCAGAAGTGGTAAAGCTGAGAAGTTATAGGCAAGAGTACTTTGACATGCCAGCAGGTCTGTGGCTCACTGCAGGTTGTACCCCCCCGCCCAGCCAGTCAGTGTGATTTATTTGCTAGGCTCTTAAGAAAGATACTCTGCTTGTCAGGAACCATGAGACTGCTTAAATCCAACCCTCCATGTTTCTCTTCAAGCACTACTGCTGATTGCTGGATGCACTAAAACATTTTATGTGCTTCCTGCTCCTAATATTTGCAGAGTACACTTACTTTCCAGGCCTCGGTGGCACTGAAACTCTAAACAGAGCATAAAGATCCAACACCAATGGATGCTCATTCAACTACCCCCTTAGCCGGGACATTCTCCCCTTTGCTTCTTCATGCTGCCTTAAAACAGAGTGAACATATCAGCCTGGACACCAAATATTCTCAGCTGTGTATTCTGACTCAGATGCATTGCACAATTTGTTTTATGGGTTTTCATTTTCCTTTCTAAAAAAAAAGGAGGTTCTGGTTAGACTTTCTGTTAGAGATTTCTTTTCTGGCTCCACAAGGTCTGCTGCTGCTTCACAGTGTTCTTCATGCTGACATGAACTGCAGCAGTCCTCTAGTTACCAGGACAGTATTTTGACTTCTCAGGAGGAAGAACACCCCACTTCCTCACTGCCCTTTATTTTCATTTGGTTTAAAATGCTCTGCTGCCCAGCACGTATGCAGTGAATCAATAAGAAGGAACATTACTTACTCTCTTAAGAAAGTAGTAGGCAGGAACTTTTCCTTACTGAGTTTTCTGTATTAGAGCAGTGATGAAGGCAGCATGGTGACACTTGTCAGTATTCTTCCAAAAGGTGGCCTACAGGCACAGCTAGGCTCAAACTGAGTCAGCAGAAAGCCTTCAGTTCAAACTGCCCAAGCTTGGAGCTGAGATGTCTAGCTAGGGCTGAGCCCAAGTGGAATTTGCACATGTCCCTATTTTGGGTCTGGTGACGCCCAAAAGGAAGGAGTGAGATTTGGCTCTCAACTGTCACAATGCAGCCTGTTTTTTGAATCTGGGACTGAGTTTAGTTTTTTCTCTGTGGTGTTAAGCAAAGTAACTCCAGTCATGCAAGCCTGTTCTGACTTTCACCTCCTCATAAATGTTAAAAGAAATACTTCTGTCACATCCTTAGGAAAAGTAGGAGGAAGCAGAGTAAGCCCCAATGGAAAAAAGGCACTACCACTCTCACAAGACTGCTGGCCTTTACAAAGTTAGCTTCATAAGTCATAGCTCCAACTACATCAGGCCAGCAGCTGCAACAGAACCAGTCAGTAACATCAGTGTTTTCAAGCTGTTTGGCTCTTGGAAATTATTGGAGAACAGGAAACTCAGGAATGAGAGCTCCAGTCTTTTGACATTATAAAGGATGGACAAACAGGATGAGAGGGACATGGTAGGCACTGGAATAAGCTCAGGCCATCACAGGTGATGGGCAAGTGACAGTGTTGCCACTGTCAGAGAAACGCAAGACTTGCTTCCAGATTCAGAAGATGCCCCCACTGGGGCATCAGTACTGGACCCCTGCACTCTGGCATGCTCTTACAGTGGAGCAGCAATGAAGTGTTCAGTCCCTGGAGCAGAGAGGACAATCTCTCTTATGTCAGAGGGCGGGCCTGGATACAGTAACTGCCATGCCACCTAGAGGGCAAGAACATCCTGCCGGTTTCAGTTATAACACACAAACTACCATCAACACGTGCCAGCACAAGCACAGATCATCCATCACAATCAGAAATGCCGCTTCTTATGGCAACTTAGAAACACGTCACAGCTCACACCAGCAGTAAAGAAGGATGTAAATCCATCTTGCCTCTGCCTAATGAGCAAGCCAGGTAAACAAAGTAGGAAATAAAAAATAGGCTCTTTTTTAATAAAAGAAAAAAAAAAAAACACACCACACACCAAGCCACAAGCTGTATGGACACATGAGGTCACCAACAGTAGCACTCTCTCTGCCTTTAGTTAGCTTCAAATAACATAACTAGACAAGAACTCCTCTTTCAGATTCCTAAGTGTCAGGAATATCTGCACTGATTTGAGTGAAAAAAACCAATTAAACATACAAACTAAATGCAAAACAGAACAAACCACAAACTCTGAAGCTATAAAGATGCTCACAGTATGAAAATTCAAATACGAGATCAGCAGCCAAGGAACAATACATAAGAGAACCTGACCAAAGCTCCCTGCTTAGTTAAAACAAGTATGCTGGTGCAACAGCCAGGGTGGCAGTCACACAGCTATGAAGCAACAGTTCTGTGCACAAGGTAACTTACTTTCAAGAGGATTTTCACAGTTGGTACTCCCCAGAACAATTTCAGTGGACCCTGTTCACCTTATTAGAATCAGAACATTCACTATCAAGAAGAGACAAAGCATCATGGAGAAAGGGCACAAAGACGAATCTTCACAGCTGCATGCTTATCTGCTCTGAAAGCATACACAATTCTGTCTCAGTATTTGAGAGTTTTCCCAAAACA
Organism: Semnornis frantzii; assembly: GCA_013399775.1. NCBI lineage: Eukaryota > Metazoa > Chordata > Aves > Piciformes > Ramphastidae > Semnornis > Semnornis frantzii. The sequence continues at coordinate 53 of VWYK01045885.1, read as the reverse complement.
TTAAATGGACTTCCTTCTTCCTAAATGAAAAGTCCTCACCAACAAGGAAAGGC
>VWYK01045884.1:0-10753 GCA_013399775.1 Semnornis frantzii | reverse complement strand
GAAAGAAGAAGATGGAGAGGAAATGAAGGAGATGAAAGAAAAGGAAGAAGATGGAGGAAAACAAGAGATGGGGTGGAAAGGAGGGAGATGGGGAAGAAGGGAAATTTTTAAAAATAATAAATACAAAATAATAAAAATGAAATCTGGACTGTAGTGTTTGCATTGAAATCAGTTCTTTCATGGCCAACCCTTTGTCATTTCTGCTTGGAGTAGTAACCAGGTATCTTCACTGGCTCACTATGTTGGCTAAAGAATAGCAAGTCACACCTGTCTGAGATGCAAAAATGAGGAAATAAAGAAGAAAACTAAGAAATCAAAATGAAAAACAAATGCAAATTATACATACACACACACACACACACACAAAGTGTGAGGTCTTTCAGCAAGTTCTCCATGGGCCAGCAATGTGCCCTTGTGGCCAAGAGGGTCAATGGAATCCTGGGGTGCATCAAGAAAAGTGTGGCCAGCAGCTCTAGGGAGGTTCTTCTTCCCCTTAGCCCTCCTGAGACCACACCTGCAATACTGTGTCCAGTTTTGGGATCCCCAATTCAAGAAGGACAGGGATCTGCTGGAGAGAGTCCAACAGAGAGCCATGAGAATGACTAGGGTACTTGAACATCTTCCCTATGAAGACAGACTGAGAGAACTTTGGCTGTTTTGTATGGAGAAGAGAAGGCTGAGAGGGGATCTGATCAATGTCTGGATCTGATGCATTCCTGTGTGGACTACCCTAGGTGATCCTGCTTTGGCAGAGAGTTGGACTCAATCTCTGGAGGTGCCTTCCAACCTCTAGCATTCTGTGATTATCTAACTCTTCCAAGTCTGGTGCTAAACCATGTCCCTCAGCACCACATTTCCACATTTTAAACACCTCCAGAGATGGGATTCAGCCACATCCCTGAGGCACCTATTCCAGTGTCTGAGTACCCTTTCAGTCAGGAAGTTTCTTCTAATATCCTATATAAGCCACCCCTGGTACAACTTGAGACCATTTCCTCTTATACTTTCACTTGTTAATTGGGAAAAGAGACCAACACCCACCTCTCTACAACCTCCTTTCAGTAAGTTCCAGAGAGCAAGACGGTCTCCCCTCAGCCGCCTTTTCCAGACTAAACAACCCTAGTTCCCTCAGCTGCTCCTCACAAAACCTGTTCTTCAGACCTGTCACCAGATTCATTGCCATTCTTTGGGCCCGCTCCAGCACCTCGGTGTCTTCTTTGCAGTAAAAGGCCTCAAAATTGAACACAGCACTCGAGGTGTGGTCTCACCAGTGCTGAGTGCAGGGAGACAATCACTGATCCTGATGGCCATATTATCCCTCAGGCAGGCCAGGATGCTGTTGTCCTTCTTGGCAACCTGAGCACACTGCTGGCTCATACTCAGCTAGCTGTTACCCCACGGTCCCAGGTCATTCTCTGCTGGCCACCTTTCTAGCCACTCTTCCCCATGCTTGTAGTGTTGCGTGGAGTTGTTGTGACCCAGCATTTGGTCTTGTTCAGACTGTTCGCAGTGCAAATAAATGCCTAGGTGTAATAATAACTTCCTACACACCATTCTGGGACTCTGGTATGCTGACATAATTATTTTTCAGTCACAATATTATACAATGAACCGCATTTTACAGATTTGCAAATAAGTACAAGTTTTGGTGATAGCTTTGGTTCATTCATAGAATTCATATACATATAGATTCTTATACATGTAAGAGAAATAGCATGATGAAAATAAAAATATTTTAAAATATTTCTATAATTAAAGTCATAGGATAGAGAAAAAATATTTCTCCTGCTCCTGCAGCCTCCTTCTTCTCCAGGCTGAACACCAACTCTCTCAGGCTGTCCTCACAGCAGAGGTGTTCCAATTCTCAGATAATTTTTGTGGCCTCTAGAACTACTTCAACAATTCCATGTCCTTCTTGTGCTGAGGACTCCAAGCCTGTACTGATAATGACTAAGAGCCTAAGTGACATTAACTGCCCTGATTCAAGAGCAGGACCTTGCACTTGGCCTTGTTGAACTTCTCGAGGTTCACACAGGCACACTTCTTGAGCTTGTCCAGGTCCCTCTGGATGTCATCCCATCCCTATGGCATGTCAGCTGCTCTGCTCAGCTTGATGTCATCTGCAGACCTGCTGAGGATGCTCTCAACCCTGCAAGTCACTGCTACAGATACTAAATAGCATTGGTCCCAGTATGGATCCCTCATGGATATTACTTGTCACTGATTTCTATTTGGAAGTCATTAACAACTATCCTCTGAATAAGACCATCCAACCAATTCATTATACACTGAACAGTCCACACACCAAATCTGTATCTCTCCAGTTCAGAAAGAGGAATGTTGCAATGAACTGTGTCAAACATATTAACATATTATTGTGAACTTAAGAGTAGATTTCTAACTTTTTTTTTTTTTCATTTCCTTTTGAGTCTGGGCTGCTTTTGGATTGCTCTCTCTACAGTTGTGTCCTGTCTGTTGTTAATGACAAAGGAAAATAAAGAGGAGAAATAAAAAATGTTTGCTAGTATTTGATTGATAAATAAAAAGAATTGATGAATTCTCATACACCTGAGTGTATTCATGGAGCAACACTGAAAAGCTGGCATTTGAGTCCACTGCTTGTCTTTCTTAACTATAAATGCAGTACATGGATGATGTGACATTAATAAGTGATGAATTATGATTATTACTATTTGTATGAATGTTGGTTTTTATTATTAATATTCAAAAATATTGGGAAATTCCCTGAGATTCTTTGGACTTTCAGCCGACAGGAAATAGTTGCACAAAGGCTATTTAGGAACACAGTATTAAACAGTTTAAACAATCAGAACTTGGAAATAAGAATGCGAAAACAGCAAAAATTCTTAATGTGCTTATAGAGGCTTAATATCAACTCTAGTATATGTACTCACGACGCCTTGGTCCCTGAGTAAGTTTCCCATACAAGAACACTTCCAAAACTCACGATAATGATCCCGTGGTAAAATACAAAATATTCCGAGTAGAGGGGAAGAGAGGAGGAGAGCTGAGTTGCAAACGAGCCAGTCAGTGTAAGCTGCAAACATGTGGCCACAAACAATTCCCAGTTAAGGAGCCGCTAAGGGGTACTGCAGAAAGGCTTGCAGTCTGAAAAGGCCACGATGCAGAAAAAGCTATGTAGGAAAGGCGACGATCCAGGAAAGGTTGTCTATGTAGGAAAGGCGAAGATGTGGGAAAGGTTGTCTATGCAGGAAAGGTGACGATGCGGGAAAGGCTGTCTATGTAGGAAAGGCGATGATGCAAGAAAGGCTGTCTATGTAGGAAAGGTGACAATGCGGGAAAGGTTGTCTATGTAGGAAAGGGGACAATGCAAGAAAGGCTGTCTATGTAGGAAAGGTGACGAGGCGGGAAAGGCTATGTAGGAAAGGTGACGACACAGGAAAGGTTCTCCATGTAGGAAAGGCGACGATGCAGGAAAGGTTGTCTATGTAGGAAAGGTGACGATGCAGGAAAGGCTGTCTATGTAGGAAAGGCAACAATGCAGGAAAGGCACAGTTTCTAAATCACCCTCCATTAAATAGAGCATTTTGAAAATTAAACTGGCCAATAGGCACTAGCATCATTGTCCTGCCCAATGAACTCAAAGCTTTGTGCCTCATGTGATCATGCAGGCACACTGAGGGGCTGCACCAGACACCTGACATGTGGTGCTAAGCTCCTAGCCTCAAGGCTTTGTTTTGCTCATCTACTCAACTCCCGGACCCCCAACAGGAGGAGGTGAACAAGGGTTTAAACCAGCCTGGCAGGATTTATGCCCTACCAGGACAATGGAATGTACTCACCTATAGTGCATCACAAGCCACCAAGTTTAACATAAAATCCATTTATTGAGCTCAAAAACTTGTCTGTGACTGTTCGTCTTCAAATACATCCTGGAAAGCCACCGAGTCTTAATTTGAAGATGCACATAGAGGATCTGCTGTTAATAGTTTGCTCCTGTGGTTGCAAACTCACAGTTGTATTTTATATTTTCGAATTAAGTAATGGTTCTTGTTCGAATTTCCTTCAGTAAAGGAAAGAATTATTTAGTTTTTTTCTTTCACTCTGTAAAAGCACTCATGCCATGTTGCCAAGTCACCACCTAGTGTTCTTTGGGTAAGTTTAAGCAACTTACATATTTGACCTTGTAGCCATTTCAAGCACTTTTCACACTGTTGGCAGCTCTCTAAGCACCATGTTTAAACATCATTATCACAGGTATGCACTTCAAAAACTGCGTGATGATCAGACTGATCTGCACTACTAAGTAATGACAAAGGGGCACTGTGGCTAACTGAAAGGCCTCAAAGACTTGTGAGCCCCAATGCAATAGTCAGGACCAAAGTTGTCTTTGGAATAGTCCTGTATCATATTTAGATGGTTCATTCACTTAAACACCACCTCCCAAGCAAAAAGGCCTGTCTGTTCCATGAACTGCTCACGTGCCTGTCCATGTGACATGCGTGGCCTCTGTGCCCAAACTGGCAGAGGGGAGATTTAGACTGGATGTTAGGAGGAAGTTCTTTACAGGGAGGGTGGTGAGACACTGGCACAGGTTGCCCAGGGAGGCCGTGGCTGTTACCTCCCTGTAGGTGTTCAAGGCCAGGTTGGACGAGGCCTTGAGTGACCTGTACTAGTGGGAGGTGTCCCTGCCTATGGCAGGGGATTAGAACTAGATGATCTTTGAGGTCCCTTCCAACCTTACCATTTGATGATTCTATGCATTCTCCTCCTCCACAATGACTGAAGTAACACCTTTCAGATTCTTCCTACTTGTGCAGTTATCATCCTTCCATCTCATCTGCACCCAGATCTCCTCTGTCATCTTTTGGCTTCAGATGGGGTAGTTTGTTTCTTTGAATTATAGGTTTAGTCCTGCTTATTTCATTGTGCAAGAGTCCCAGTACTTCTCCCTTTCTACAATGCTAAAAGTTCAGTTATGGTCATCGGCCTAAGGCCACAGCACTCCACTCCAAAACAATTTCCAATTCTCCCGAATTTTTTAAGCGAACACATGATTAATTTTAATATTCTACACGCAAACTACTTTAATCCCAAATACTGGGACATGTCACGGGACACGTGACCTCCCAGGAGCCCTGGAGGGGATATATTCCGGTCCCTTCAGTGGCGGCAACCCCCACGGTGACCTGAGGAAACGGCTCTCGCAGCCGGCTGGACGGCAGAGAGAAAAGAGCAGCAGGGGGTTGGGGGGGAGGGCGCGCGCGGGCGCACACGTCACGGGTCCCATTGCCTTCTGGGAGCTCTACGGCCCGCCGCCCTCAGGCGCCGTTTGTTGGGTCATGGAATTCAGTCGTGCCCGGCTAGAATGCCGCTGCTGAACATCGGAAAGTAGTTCTGTTGCCCGCCCCCTGCGGCCNGGGCCGGGAAGCGCCTGCTGTAGGCAAGTGCGCTATGACTCTGGAGACGCTACCGTGGGACTGAGCTGCGGGCCGGTGAGCCTGCTGGCCGTAGCAGGTGGAAAAAGGAGCGGACGGCTGTGTCGGGCGGTGGGGAACGTTGTTGCCGGCGGGCCTGTACAGGAAGTGGCCGGTGACTAGTGCGAACGGGTGGCGGCGTGGAGGAAGTGGCACGGGCGGGCGTGCTTTGGCGCTTTCTTGCTCCTTTCTGTGGCCGCCCGGTGCCTCGCCGAGGCGGCGGCGGCTTCTGGAGGATCCCTGCAGCGTCCCCGCCGGCTGCTCGGGAGGACTGGGGACAGGCGCCGTGTTTTACCTCGCGGGAACTCGGCCTTTACCCGGACGGGTTGGGGTGCGAGGGCATGAGGCGAGGCCCGGGGCTGCTGCAGAAGGGTTGCCTGCCGGATTGACGGGCGCCTCGCCGATAGTGGCATGCCTCAGTACCCTGAGTGCCTTGGCCGCACTGCTGGAAGCAGTGGTTGTTGGCCCAGTGGTGGGTTTGGGCACGAATTGTCAGGGTGCAATGGCCAGTTGGTGTCTTGCTGCATTTGTTTTATCAGGTCTGCTGGGGATGGCGTGAACCTTCTCTTGTATCACAAGAGGCTCTCCACGTGGCCCGGGAAGCTTAGTATCAAGCATATTTTATGAGGCACGTTGTCATCTCCCTTGCGTTGGAAAGTATTACCCAGCAATGTGTAACGTTTTGCTTTCCTCCAAGTGCTGATTGTTTAATGAGATTGAGATCAGTTATAGTGGAGTTTAGAGGAGAACCAGGTAGATGGTGGGGAGGTTGATTGGGAAGTATCTCAAGTGCTGTATTACTGTGAGGCAGGATCCAGTCTACTTAAACTTATCCCTGACAGACGTTTACCTAATTGGGATTATGAAATTAAGTGCCTTCGCCCCCTTTCCAAGGTAAACCTGTTTCACTGCTTAGGTATCATTTATAGTTAAATTTTTTCCCTGAGAGCTGACCCAGATCTTCTTCGTTGAAATTAATCTACTTATTTTCTTGCACTCTTCAGAGAAGACTGTGTATGGCATTCATCTCAAAAACATTCCAGAATGATACTGGTTCATTCGTCAACATTCTTACATCACTGAAATAATCAATGGCAAATTGGAGCCCTTTTTGCTATACTGCTACCTAGGGAAACCATGGGTTTAAGTTTGTGTTATTTTATGTTGACCAAGTGTATTATTTTGTATATCTTTATTAGTCTGAGAATAAGTTATCTTAACATCACAACATAGCTTTTTCTATCAGATTTTAGTGTCAGAAATCTGCTCTTCTAGTCTCCTTCTCCGAAGTTTTAGGGTCATTCACAGGTAGTTAATTAAATGCCAAGTACTGCCAGAGCCTGAACATAGTGACAAAGCCTTCCAATGTGCCTTTCTCAAAGGTTTTCTTCTTGCCTTTTTTATGTTTTCCTACTAAAGCTGCAACTCATTCTGTGACATGGCTTTGCAGTTGAGCCAAATCCTACAGAGAATCACGTGAGGAAACCATCAATACCTTTCAATTGGTTCCTATGCTCACAGTTCAAAAACTAGAAATTTGCGTAAAATCCTGAACTGTTCTAAAGATTTGGTGCCTTGCATATGCCTTCCGGATGTTCCGGACACCTGATTACAGATCATGGAAATAATAGTTGCTGGCCATTCTCCCTGTTGAAGCTGTTAGGCTATGCAGAGAGAATTGAAAAGGCTTCTTTTGAGGCATCAGGCAATTCATGCAACTTTTGTTTTTTTTAAACAATGGAATGAAAGTTTTCTGTTTTATTTCCTACTTGTAAAATAGTAATTTCTGCTTTGCAAGACACTATGAAAATAAGTACTGCTAAAACAACAGCCAAATGTAAAAGATGTCCCCAAAGTAACTGCAGGCATTGAAAACGTATGCATAATTTTCGTGCAGATATTTGAGTGTGTGATGATACTGGTCTGCAGGCATAGCCAGCTGCCTAATGCTGTCATCCCTTCTACCCAGACAACGCTAGTGAGCTACAAAGTGGTTTGTGAACCTTGACAAAAAGTTGTTGAATCACTTAGGAAAAGCTAAAAAAAAAAAACAGATCACTGTATTAGAGGATGTTGAAGACTGAGAGTCATTCCTGTGCTATTATAGGGTGGTAGATGGGCCTGTCCCCCTCCTGTGTTCTAAGTTCTTTTAAATCCTGTTCTCATTAATTTCCTCAGAAAAAAAAAATATCTGCTTTGATCCTAACTTTCTTCTTCAAAATTGCATTTGCTTTTCAGAGCTTTCTGGAATAACCATACAAATGCCTTGTTTTTACCCACTTAATAGAGGTTTATAGATAATACATTAATGCCTGGCTGTACTTGTAAGGGATTACTTTATCTGATCACAAATAGTCTGTGAAGCTGAGTGAGAGGTGATATTCTGAAAAAAATTAATACTGAAGTAATTTGAAAAACATTCTGAGAAGCAGCATCCTGTTGCTTAGGACGAAAGGACTGGTCATGTGATGATAAAACAGCAGGCTAAGCCTATGTAAACAGTAAAGTTTCCTTTTCTTAAAAGTACATTTCACAATGAAAGCATCATCAACAAAAAGTTCTAGCAGATGTATGTTATGTGTGTATATTGACTTTATTGGATGGAAGAGTCCAGCATTGACAGGGCCATAAGATAAATAATTGTATAGATACTGTCCTCTATCCTCTACAATAATCTATTTTGTTTTCTTTTCATTCTAATTTTTTTAGATGCCTCATGTTAAAAGTCATGGAGCTGGGAAAGGCAAAGCTTCTGAGAACCGGCCTTAATGCCCTGTACCAAGCAATTCACCCTGTGCATGGTATTGCCTGGACAGATGGGAAGCAGGTGATACTAACTTCTTTACATCTTCACAATGGAGAACCAAAATTTGGTGACTCGAGTGTTGTTGGTCAGTTTGAACACGTCCATGGACTCTACTGGGGCCCCTGTCCCCCTGATGCCCCAGCTCTACTTGCTGTTCAACATAAAAAGCATATCACCATTTGGGAGCTGTGCCTTAATGTCACAGAAAGAAATAAGCTCTTAGTGTCTCAGATATGTGACATCAGCGAGCCGTTTCCTGTGCTCCCCCAAGGCTGTGTGTGGCATCCAAAGAAGGAGATTTTGGCTGTGCTGACTACACGGGATGCCTCTGTCTTACACTCTGTGCATCTCAACAACTCCAGAATTAAAGCAGATATTAAAGGCAGTGGTCTGATCCACTGTGCGTGTTGGACCAAGGAAGGCAATCGCTTAGTAGTGGGAGTAGGCAGTGCCCTTCATTCCTACATTTGGGACGATGCTAAAAAAACACTCAATGCTTGTTCTTTTTGCCCTGTCTTTGATGTGGGAGGCTACATCTGTGCTGTGGAAGCTACTCTGAATTTCCAAGTTGCTGTTGCCACTGAGCTTCCTCTAGACAAGATCTGTGGCTTAAATGCTGGTGTTGCATTTGAAGTTCCAGCAAGCATTGAAACAGAGTCCTTCCCCTCACAGTCCAGCTTAGGTGGGGAGGAGGAGTATTCCCTGGATGGAGGGAAAAAGTCACTGGACTCTGAGAAGCCCTTGCCTGTTGTTACATCTCCTGTGGATCTAACTCACATACTTTCTGGCAAGCAGAGTGCTGATTCCAGTCCTCTCTTTCATCTGAGACCCAAGGACTACCTAACAGGAAGTGGCCAAGATTCTTCGCATCTCATCTTGGTGACTTTTGAAAGAAAGGTTACCTCTACCAAAAAGGGTAGCATCCCAGGCATTCTGGTTCCTGATATAATGGCTTTTGACCCCAAAACTCAAACTGTATCAATTGCCTCCAATACTTGTAATGTTATTTTAGTCTATTCACTGACTTCATCCAATTTACCCAATATTCAACAAATTCAGCTAGGGAAGAATGAGAAACCAAAGGGTTTGTGCTTCTTGACCAATAAATTGTTACTGATATTGGTTGGCAGACAAAAATTTACTGACCCTGCATTTCTTCCCTCTTCAAGATCAGACAAATACATGGTCCGATTGATGATTAAAGAACTAATATTTGAAATGGGTCCTTCCACATCTGCACCAGTTAATGGGAGCTCAAATTTGAACCTTTCAAACATAGCTCGCGATCTCTCAGCAGATGTTCACCCTCTCAGCCATGGACTCTTGATACCAGATCGCGCTGCCATTCAGTCCCCTACCTGCAGAAGGAAACTCATAGAAGAAATTAAGAGTCCTGTTAATGAACAAAGCTTCTTGTTGAATGTGAACGACCTCAAAGATAAAAAGATTTCCATGAATTTCCATCCAGCTATTGAGTCTCTAGATGCTGAACCACTTAATCGGACTGCAGCACTGTCTGCCACGTCACTGGCATTTTCTAACAAGCCAACATCTCCAAAAAGACAGGCAGATGCAGCTTCCAAAATACCAAATTCTTACAAGAATAATCTCTTCAGTGAAAAGGAGGCGAGTTACTTTTTGAAAAATGTAGAAAAACTGTCTGGTAACTTCACAGAACTACAGCGTCGCCTGTCTGAATTAACTGAGCTGCTCAAATCTGGGAAGAGAAATCTTCCAGTGTACCCTTCTTCTCAGGAGCCCTCTTTTATTAACATCACTTGCCAGGTAATTTTAGAATCAAAAGCCTCAATGATAAAATCCGTTCATAGATGTATGTTCTGTGTAGGGATTTAAAGCATGAGCTTTTGTCAGAGTATGCCTAGGAAGGATGACTTTATATGAATATTTAGTTCTTGCAGATTTGATACATATGATCTTACTCCATGCAGGTAAACCCAACAGGAGTGCTGTTTAGATTTTCTTAGGCTTTACATAAGCTTGACTTGTTCTTGTCCTTCTTCCCTACTCTTTCTGAAATTGCATCACTGTCCCTTTTTACAGTTCTTTTGAAACTACGTACTTGTATTTCTCTCCCATGGGAGAAGAATTTTGGTTAATCTTTTAAACTGAACTCTCGTATATCTGTTAACTATTACTATTTCATATGGATGCTGTAGTGTAGCTTTCATTCTTGGCACATCTCTCTGCACCAGTGGTAAAAGGAGAGCATTTCTGTTAAAAGGACCATTGTCACGGTCAATAGGATGACATAGTCCCACCTGTGGAACAGGACGAAATGCTACAATACAATTACTTTGCAGGTGTTCCGTGTTTTTGAAGTGATGTTGTATACTAAGGAATGTTCAGCCCCTGTCCTCACTTCACACTGGGCTGAGCTCTCTGACCCAGGCAGGTGTTAATTCTACACAGAGGCTTGTGGATTCCAGAGGGCCCATGCCTGTTCAGTTGCAGACTTGTGTGTTCTAGG